>OY720350.1:34672900-34888459 GCA_963082975.1 Labia minor | reverse complement strand
TAACAGATTTAATAAAGAATAGTCTTGTTTTTGGAAATGATTTAAGGAATCTAAACTAAAAATAACGTGAACAATTTATTTCCATAAGGTTTTTATAAAGTTATGTAAAAAATTTTATTATATTTTTGATTATTTGTATTTGTTCAAAGGTATTGATTAATTAAACTTTAAGATTGATGATAGTTTAATCTTATTTAAGAGTTGATGTTTTATATTATACTTCGGCGCTCTTCTTTACCTAGACGCGGGCTCCGCCCCCTGTACCCCCGAAGTAATACATAGTATTTCGTTGGAAGTCTGTATGTAAAAGGTTTTCATCCATTCTGTAATTACAAAGGATAATAATATTGAATAAGAATTTAAATCGAGGTCGCAATCGGGTAACGCCTATTATCATTCAGTAAATAGGCTTATTTCATCAAAACTTTTATCAAAATGGATGAAAATTGAAATATTTAAAACAATTATTTTGCCTGTTGTATTACGAGGGTGGGATGAAAAGTTTCCGACCTGACCAAGAAAATCGATGTTTTTAAATTTTTTTTTGCTATATTTCTAAGTCTCATCAACAGTTATGAATCGACGCAAAAATTCGTTTGGATTACGCCTACAGCGCCAAATTGTCGTTAGAAATGGTTTTTCGAAGAAATTTTTGGTCTAACGTTAGGAAATGCGGCACCCACATTGCACACAGCTTTCTATATTCAAATGGTTTTGCAAAATATTTCGCACACGTTCAGCTGACATCGTACAGGTCTTAGCTATCTTGAATTTTGAAAAATAAAATAAAAAAAAAATTGAAAAACATCGTTTTTCTTGGTCAGGACGGAAACTTTTCATCCCACCCTCCTATATGAGTGGTCGATATTCTTGGGAGACGAAAGTAGATTTAGAGAATTTGATATTAGGATTGTTCGCAGCATTTAAGGACCAAAGGAAGATGAGGTCACTGGGGTATGGCGGAGATGGCATAACGAGGAATTGCATCTCCAGATATAGTTAAGGTTATTAAGGTTATAAAATAGAGAAGGTTGGGATGGGAAGGGGTCATGACTAGAATGGTAGATTAAAGATTGGCGAAAAATATTGGGAAACGTCTGGTGGGATTGATAAGATCAAGGACGCGGTGAGTGGACAATGTAGGGACATGGACAGATGGGACAGGGTAGGAGTTAGATGGTTATAGCTCAGGATTTTGGGATACTTGGAGAAATGGGGTTGCTTTCGATTAAATTTGCTTTTATTTAAAAGCTTAGCTCAGTGGTATAATGCAACAAACTATTGTAAATATTAGCTAATAAATTATATTGAAAAAATGAATATCAAATTTATTTAAGGTAATTAATTAATTTATTTTAAAACAATATTTCCAAAATGTCTCGTAGAAGCGCAATTTATGTGATAATTTAGATTAGATAGAATGTAATTATTCGGTTTTATACGATATTTATTTTTTTTTTTTATTAAATCCTTTGCAATAAAAATATTATACTTCTTGTTTTTAAATAAAAATAAAAATATTTAAATTTTTTCATTAATTTCAATAACTAAGCTGCATAATAATTATAATAATAATAAAGATAATAGTATGAGATACAATATTACATACGCTATTGGAGTGAGCTTTACCTTAAAAAAATATATTTCCAGTAGAATAATGAAAAAATATTTGCTTACTACATCCAATTTTTATTTAAATTAAATCATTTGTGAAGGTTGTAATTGAAATGATTGAAATGGAAAGTAAATAATCAAATATTTGATTTAACTATACTCCTGGATGATTGGTTTAGTTTGTTTTTTTACTTTATTTTCTCTGGTAAAGTTTTTATTCAGATTTTCTTATTCAAAAACATCATTTTTTTTAGGTCTGTATTATATACTGAATGTAATACTAAATGGGATTATTTATACTTGATTTACACTGATTGGAATATTAAATGAAACCATAAAAAAGCAATTTTTATTTTCTATGTTTATTAATTTGTACGTTTGTTCTATTTCAAATAAGATTAGGCATATATATCATTCAAATAATAAATGAAATGAATTTTCAAATCTTCCATTTTAATGAATGTCTATTCAATTTTCTCTCTTATGTTTTTTTTTTTTATCATTATACTTACTTATTATTTATAAATATACAATTTCACAAATATATTTAGTTCACCATGCCATTTGATATAGAATATATAGACAGACACTTACTACAGTCCTTTTCAAATTCAAACCGAAAAATATTTTTTACAATTACACGTTATCTGGTTCTCTTATTAATCGGTATTATTTACCAAAATATTTTAAAATTATGAGCCTAATATTTTCGATACTTTTCTTACTAAAATAAGAACGTTGATATGAATATATTATTTTTTTTTAACATTTAAAGTCTTAAAAAAATAGTTTATTAAAAGAAACTATATTTTTAAGTAAGTCTTTTATTTTTGATATTTTAATTTAAAGATTGATCTCATATTCAAAATACATTTTTTCAGTAAACAAAATAATTATTAATAATTGGAGCCGAGTCTGAAGAATATGGTGTAAATTATAACAGGCGTTTCCCGATTGTAACTTCGCTTTAAACTCATCTCGAATATTATTATCATTCGTTATCACAGAACCTAAGTATTTAAATTTTTCTACATTTTCAAATTCTATATCTTGTATATAAAGATTTTGTGTGTTAATACTATTCCTATCTGTTACTAAATACTTTGTCTTAGCATTATTAATTTCAAGTTCCACCTCTTTTCCTGCTTCAATTAATTTTTCTACACTATAAATGCAATTGCCGAATCTCCTATTATATTTAAGTCGTCTGCCTAACCTAATACTTGAATTATTTTTTTTTTGTTTAATTCGATTCCGTTTGAATTCTCGTTTCTTTTCTAATATCTGCCTTAATGAAAATAATTGGAGTCAGTTTAACCCAGACTAACACAATGTTCATGAATCAATTTAGCTCCTTTTTACAGTGTTTTATTTAACTTGCTTGGTTGTCTGTATGGTTCAAATCTAGTAACTCATTTTTAACACAGTTGCAGTTGACCAATCGAACAAAACCTTTGCACACTTTTCAGATTTGGATGACAATACATGAATATAAAATAAAGTTTTCATTTTCTTAATTAGTTAATTAATTAATTAATTTTAACCCATCATTAAATATCATTTATAATCTCAAAGTATATTCAAATAAAACTTAAAACCTTAAAAATTTATTTACTATAAAATTAAAAATAAAATAAATAATTAAAAAAAATTAAGTTACAGTGTTTTATTTATAAATTCACTAAAAATAAAGAACGTAATTAAAATGAATTAGTTAATTAATTTTCTAGGGATCTCTCAAATAAAACGCTTGCATTTAAATTAAAAATGGTGACAAAATTAAAAATTAAATGCAAGCGTTTTATTTGGGAGATCCCTAGAAAATTAATTAACTAATTCATTTTAATTAGGTTCTTTATTTTTAGTGCATTTATAAATAAAACACTGTAACTTATTTTTTTTTTAATTATTTATTTTATTTTTAATTTTGTAGTAAATAAATTTTTAAGGTTTTAAGTTTTATTTGAATATATTTTGAGATTATTCAAAGTATCTAGACCATTGTTGTTGAAGTGCTAAATAGGCGGACCCTTGTAGAACCTCATCATGAAAAAGAATATACTTATTGAGGCTAAGAGTAAAATTATTTTCTAATTTTTAGTGCATTTATAATTTTTTATTTATAATAAAACACTGTAACTTAAATTTTTTTAATTATTTATTTTATTCTATCAATTAGTTTGTTCTACACTTCAAATACTTCATTTTACTTTTTAGCATTTTTTTACTGTCATTATTTATTTATTAAATTTCATTATTTTGCTTCCCATTAATTTATTAGAATTTTATACTATCTTCGTGAACTTCTTTCTAAAAATCAAAGACTTGAAACTTCAAACATGACATTTACAGTATTTATAATTAATTAATGGTGAAATATTAATTTGAATTTCTTTAAATACTATTATTACAAAAAATATATTAATAATTGATATAACTTCTTGAATTTCTGATTATTATCAAATTTATCAAATAAGAAAAGTTATAATATAACATGATTTTTTAATAAAATATAAATATTCATTTAAATATAAAACAAATAAAAATAGAAGTTATTGTACAGTACGAATAAAAGTAAAGCCCAGGGTGGCGATGTTGTCGGGCTATTGCAATGCACCTCCTCAATCGGTTGACAGGTGGTCACCTCTTCATTTCCCAAATTTATTAATATTAGTAAAACTCTGTTCTCTACTAAGACCTCTATTATATTTTGTTTTAGAGATAGTTTAAATTAATTTAAAAAGTTATATTTCCCTATATCTCTAACCAAGTAACTTTATCATTAGTGTTTAATGTTTTTAAGTGGAAAGGCCAGGCCCTTCAAATTTGTTGAACTTTCTAAGAAAATTGTAATTTTCATTTGAATCTAGTTTTAATTAGAAATTCATTAAAAGAAGAGAAAGTTAAGATAAAGTGGAAGAGAGAGGGAAAATTAACAAATAAAATCAATATAATTTAAACTACAACTATCTGCTCCTCACACCTACCCTGGGGCTCCGCCCCCTGTTCCCCCGAGTGATACATAGTATTTCGTTGAAAGTGTGTATGTAAAAGGTTTTCATCCATTTTATACCAATTTCTCTAATCACATGTCTCCTCTTCCAGTCCAATTCATTTACCTATCCATGTTGCATAAGGCATTTAAATTTTTTTTGTTTCTATGACAGCACAAAAAAGTAAACAAATTACATACATACAAACACTCTCCTTTATATATATAGATATAAAAAAATTAATTTAATAGAACACCCGCAGCTCAACACAGGAGTTACCTAAGATTCTAATTTCTTTTTTATTTTTTATCATTTGAGGTACCCTTCACCTCAGAAAAATTTGGTTACCTTACTCCTTGTATTTTAGGCTCTGGAGTTTTTTGCGTACGGACGGACAGACTGTCGTATTAAATACATAGATTGTAAATTTATTTATTTATATAATGTTCAAAGTGAACATTAAAAATATATATACCTATAATAATAAATAATAGTAATGAAATATCTTGATAATAAATATATAGTATATATCTTATATATAAAATTCTCGTGTCACAAAAATTTGAAATCATACTCCTCCGAAACGGCTTGACCGATTCTTATGAAATTTTTTATGTATATTCAGTAGGTCTCAGGGCATGTCAGACTTCCTTTAGAAAACCGCTAATTGGTAAGGTGTGTCCAGGAAATGCTAATTAATTAAAAATAGTTTACTTACCATACTAGCTCATAGAGGCGCTGGAGGCGAAAATTTGAAATCTTATATATACCCTTATAAGAAGCTTCCAAACAATACTGGTTCACGGGTAAACTAGCTAGCGCGCCATCTTATAACTTTGCACTCAGAGTTCGAAACTCGCAAAGGCACATTTTTTTCTTTAAGTATTATATATTTTTTTTTAAAATTTATTAATTTTTATTATTTTAATATTTTATTAAATTAAATTTTATTATTAAATTTTATTTTATTAAATTAAATTTTATTTTATTAAATTATAATATTAAATTTTATTTTATTAAATTAAATTTTATTTTATTAAATTATAATATTAAATTTTATTTTATTAAATTAATAATTATGTAAACTATATAAAATTTGAATTTTCATTCATTCATTTAAAATGATATTAAAATATTCCTTTGAAATATAATAAATAATTAAATTAATCCCTACTAGGGCCTCGGGGGGGGGGGGGTAACTTTCTCTTTTTGGAAAAACCCATATTGCCATCCCCAGCTCGACTATCTATATATAAAAAAAAGGTTTTTGTCTGCATATTGCTCAGAATTTAAAAATTATTATAATATTTCACTTTTTATTTTAAATTCTAATATTTAAATATCAATTAAATTAAATAATTTATTCTAAAAGTTCTCATTTAAATTTATTTAATAAAATATTTAGATCATATTTAACTTAATTTTTATTTATTCTTTCTATATAATTGAATATTTCTTCTTTTCTATTTGAAAGTGAAAGCTTAAAAAAACTGAATATATTATTTTTAAACTTTTATCAATACAAAAATATTTTCAAAACTTCAATTAAAATGACAAAATTTTATTATTTTTGTTTTTGTTTCAATTATTAATTACAAATATATTTTAAGTGCAAAAATGATTTCTTGGTTAATTAAAATATGTTTTTTAGACAAATGATATTACGAGATGATTTAAATCTATGTCTTTTTTATATTGAGTATTTTTTTTTAAAATTAAAATTTGTTTTAAATCAAAATTATTGTATTCTATTATATTTTTATATTAATAGGCTTCTTTTTTTATTTTTAATTTTTAATAAATTCTCTTTTTTGATATGATATTAATAAAAAATAATATTCAATTGTATTTAAATTTAAAAATTAGAATATTTGAATTTTTTTAAATTTTAACACATGTAATCAATCATATGGATAACGAATGGAACATTTTGAAAATCAAGTTGGTATTAAATTCAGAAAAAAATACTGATATATAGAATATAATAGACCATTCGAATATAATTTAAAACTATTTATCTCCTTTTATTTTAAATTTAAAAAAACGGAGTGTTAAGAAATTAAGATGCCTGGATAGGTAAATGGGCTGGAAGAGGAGGTAATTTATAATTTTCTTCTAATTCAGATTGAAATTAATGGTGATAAGAAAAAATATTTAGTAACAAAATCTATATACAAAATGTAGAATTTGAATATGTAGAAAAATTGAATGTAATCACGAAGGATAATAATATTTAAGAAGAATATATATATTTAAATCGAAGTTGTAATCGGGAAACGCCTGTTATCATGCAGTAAAGAGGCTTATCTCATCAAAATTATTATCAAAAGGAATCAAAATTAAAATATATAAACCAATTATTTTGCCTGTTGTATTATATGGGTGGGACGCAAGGTCTATGACCCTGGGAGATGAGAGTAGATCCAGAGTATTCTTTCCAGCATTTATTGGCCAAAGAAAGATGAGGTCACCGGGGAATGGCGGAGAATGCACATCGAGGAATTGCATGACCTCTAAGTATGCATCTTCAGAAATAGTTAGGGTTAGGCACGGGACGCGGCTAGAATGGGAGAGGAAAAAGATTTTGGATTGGAAAACGTCCGCTTGGAAGACCAAGGACGTGTAGGAAGGGACGTAAGAGAGATGGGACAAGGGCTCAGGATAGGGACACTTGGAGAAATGTGGTTGCTGCGGCCTAGAACTTTCGAGTTCCTTAGAGTCACATAGATAGATAGATATAACATATACAATAATAATATATATAATTAATTTAGTGATTAAATTAAAATGTATTTTAAATAAAAGAACACAAAAAGAAATGAATGTTTTATGTAATATACTGATTGAAACAAAATGGATGAAAACCTTTTACTCGGGGGGGTACAGGGGGCGGAGCCCCCGTCTAGGTGCGGAGAGCGCCGAAGGCGCTCGGGGCAGCTAGTATATATATATATATATATTATTATTTTGAGATTTATCGGGGATATAATCACGTATTTTTTTGAGATTGTTTTCTCGACGTTTCGGCACCCATTTTGGCGCCATTATTATTTAGGCCAGAATATTTTTGGGATTCTGGACCTTATTGTTAGTATGTGTGACCAAAAGTCGATATCGGGATTTTGGGTTGATAGGTTGGTTGGTGAGTACAAAACCACCCAACCTATCAAATCGGTGCCGAAACGTCCCGGATAAATCTGATAATAATAATAAAAATAAATTTCACGGAAATCTAAACCAACATATATATATTTATAAGACCTTTAATTAGTATTATTAAAATTTATGGTTTTGTACTCACCATCCAACCTATCATCTCAAAATCCCGATATCGATTCTTGATCACACAACTAAAACCCAGAATCCCAAAAATATTCTTGCCTCAATCTTGAAAATTGTGCCAAAAGGTCGAGAAAACAATCTCAAATAAATACGTGATTATTGATCCCCGATAAATCTGATAATAATAATAATAAAATTAGCGGAAATTAGTATTATTAAAATTTAAAATTTAAAACTTAAAATTAAATTTGGCAATTGCAATTTCATATCAACTCATTTTAATTAATTCCAGAATTTAAATAATAGTGTTAAAACATTTTGATGAGAATTGAAAGAATTTGAGAAAGAGGATGATTGTTTTCAATCACACTTTAACTTTTAATGAAATCTATCAATATTTTTAAATAATATACCCCCTTCCTCCCTATATATATATATATATATAAAACGTCAATTGTCACAGAAACTTTATTTCTACAAAAGTTGATAATTTAAAAAGTTTTAGAAGCATTGATCTAAATTATATTTCGCCTTTTAAAATGATTCTATATAAATATTTACTTAACTTTTTTTAACCAATACTATATACAAGTTTTTTCATTGTGCTAAACTTTAAAAATAAAATTTTTTTATTAAAAATCATTGATATATATTTTTATAGTTTCTTTTTTTCACTCTCTTTTCGATTAGATATTTATGTTTATAAAATTCCATATATTTTTCTGAAAATTCTTTCTACTGGAGTTAGAGATTAGCTCTTGGGCTCGTTCCCCTAGCAACAGGTCGTTATGGCAACAGGTGGCGGATCAGATTAGGTACCGCACATCGGATATTTATTCGCCTACAATCATTTTATGAAATGGGAAGTAAATCATAAAGGACCTAGGAAAGTTAGTATCTATCAAAATAATGTCAAGTAAATTAATTATAAGATTTACACAAACTCGATTAACAAATCTAATTATACTGGAATTATATTTCGAAATCAATGAGACCGAAAATTTAAATTTAAATTGATATATATATATATATATATATATCATATTTGAAAAATATTACATATCCACAAAGAAGATTATTTTTAATTCTTGAAATATTCGAACATTTTATAATATTTTATTTTATTTATTTATTTTTATATTATTAATATAATTATATATCACTAGCTGCTCCGAGCGCCTTCCAGGCGCTCTTCACACCTAGACGTGGGCTCCGCCCCCTGTACCCCCGAGTGATAGATGGTATTTGGTTGAAAGTCTGTATGTAAAAGGTTTTCATCCATTTTGTTTCAATCAGTATAAGTAGATAAGACATATATTTGTTTTCTTGGAAAATATATTTTAATTTAAGCAACAACAAATTTTCCTAGTATAATAAGTAAGATTTATTGACTATTTCATATTATTATCTATATATTTACTAATATATTTGTGGCTCTTTGCATTTATTTAAGTAGATTTTAATTAATTAAATAATTAATATTCTAAGTTTATGAACATTATTTTTTTTTTTATAAATTATATTAATTAAAATTTATTTTCTTATTTCTGTTTGTTCTTTATTTTACATATATATGTACAAAACACAAAACAATAACACAGACAGACACACAGACATTACCTTTTATATATATAGATTAAAACCTTCCCTGGGATGCCCACAACAATCCCTGAAAGTTTCACCGTAATCGGACGGGTAGTTTTTGAGTATTTGACAGACACACAGACACACAGACATTGCCTTTTATATATATAGATTTGTATTTTTAACATGTTTTTTTTTAATTACAAATAAATTATATTATTTTAAGACAAACTCACTGTGGCCTTCCAAATATAAAATTCAACAAATATAGAAATTTCTTTGAGATAAATATAACTTAAATTATATATACTCCTCAAAGTAACGACTAAATAAAAATAAATAAAATAAAAGCGAAAATTGTAATAATAATATTTAGTGTTGCAATAGCACGACTAGCAGTTGTCATTATATTATATATTCAAAGCCTATATTAAAATTTAAAATCCCCTAACTCAAAATGTCTTCACAAAATTTAAATTTAAATAAAGACGGATTACCTACTCTTCATTTAATGTGTATGATTATGAAAAAAGAAAAAATTAAGTAAAATTAATTAAAATGTTTTTACTTTTTATATTTATTTAACATATATAATATTTATTTTTCTATATTTTATTCCTTTCTTCCTCGTGCTTTCTTTCTTTTATAATTCCATTTTTTTAATTAATTAATCCCTAGAATAAATTATCGTTTGGTTTAAATGTTTAATGGTATTTGCATAGGGAAAAAATAACAACCCGCAACAGATGATGTTTTTCACTTGATTAAAATTTATATAAATTAAATGAATGATAAATCTACGATAATCCTAGTTATTTTATTTTTTATAATTTTTCTCTTTCAATTTTCTAAAGGGAAAATCGTCATCATATAATAGTAGATAGTGGATTCTTTGTTATTTTAATTTATCAAAAATAAGCAAATAAAATAATGTTTAATAAGTGAACATATGTTAGAAAATTACTCATTTGTTTATAGAAATGCTAGGAAAAGGTCAATATGAGACATGGCAAATATATTTTGAAATAAATATATAGAGAGTAATGTAAACTATCTTGGAAAATAATAATATTGGTATTTCTTATTTTTGCAATTTAATAATTTATAATTGTTATCTAGAATTCTTCAAATATTATCGAAGTTTTATCGAATATGAAACCCCATTCGCTTAGTAACATCGCATTGATGTTTTTGCAAAACAAAGAGTGTTTTCGCTGTGAAATTTAAATATAAAATTAGTTTATTGAAAAATTCATAACTAATTTAGTATTTTCACCTAAGTTGGTTATTTTAATAGAAAATATTTGTTCATTGCTAAAAAAAGAAGTATTAAAAGCGTTTTAATACACTAGCTTCTCCTAGCACCTAGATGGCTCTGCCCCTGTATCTCCGATGTAATATATAGTAATTTGTTGAAAATTGTATGCGAAAGGTTTTCATTCATTTTAATTCAATCAGCATATTAAAATATTCGTATCCACGACAGGGTTCAGTGGAAATTACTCCTTTGTTGATCACTTTTGACTAGCATATCTTCTTTTTTGGACTTTTAAATTGTTTATATACCATATTAATATTGTCAATACATTCTTTTATTGCATGAAAATTTCTGTAGAGATGTCCTCAGAAAAATTAACATGATTTAATAAACCAATGTTTAATTTATATCATCATAGTACATCTTAGTTATAAAAAATATTTAATAAAATTAAATAAAATGGGCTACTTTATAAATTTTTACTACTGTTTTTAGTGATATCTAGTGTTCCATTTTCCAGAAATATATATAAAGAAGAGTGTTTGTATGTATGTAATTTGTTTACTTTTTTGCTGTCATAGAAACAGATATATATATATATATATATATATATATATATATAATTATAGAACCTCTCTCTCTCCCTCTATTTAAAATTTTAAAAAATGGAGTGTTCTAGCCAAATTAAGAAATTTAAATTCCTTATGCAACATTGATAGGTAAATGAATTGGACTGGAAGAGGGGTCATATGATTAGAGAAATTGGGGAAAAATCAACCGAAATGTAATTAAACAAAAAAATTCAAGAATTATGATACGGATACGGCTTACATACAATTAACATACAAAATGTAGAATTGGAAAAAGTATAAATATTTAAATACTTAAGATCTCTAATCACGAAAGATAATAATATTCGAGAAGAATTTAAATCGACGTAGTAATTGAGTAACGTCTGTTATTATGCAGTAAAGGGGCTTATCTCATCAAAGAGGATCAAAATTAAAATATATAAAACAATTATTTTTCATGTTGATCGATGACTAGAGTGACCATATTTCGAAAACACCAAACCGGGACAAACGGTATACCTTTTTTTTAGAACTAAATTGAAAAAATTTTGAAAAAAAAATTACGAAATGTCCTAAATATTGAAAAAACGGGACAGTAGGGTGTCCCGAAGACATTTTTGGGACAGAGCACCTAAAGACGGGACGTTTGGTCACCCTATCGATGACTCTGGGAGACGAGAGTAGATTTGGAGTATTTGTGAGATTAATATTGTTCGCAGCATTTATAGGCCAAAAGAAGATGAGGTCACAGGGGGATGGCGGAAATGGCATAACGAGAAATAATTTCCAGATATAGTTAAGGTTATAAAATCAAGAAGGCTGGGATGGGAAGGGGACGTGGTTGGAATTGGAGAAACTAGAAATTGGGAGAAACCGATTGGGAAACATCCGGTGGAAGACCAAGGACCAAGGTGGGTGGACAATGAAGGAAGGGACATGGGAGAGATGGGACAGGGTAGGATTTGGTTGTAGCTCAGGATAGGGACGCTTAGAGAAATGTGGATGCTGCGGCTAAGAACTTTCGAAAACTGTATAAACACAGAGTTAGATAAATACAATAATAATATATAATTAATTTACTGATTAAATTAAAATATATTTTACAAGAAAACAAATACATGCCTTATCTACTTATACTGATTGAAACAAAATGGATGAAAACCTTTTACATACAGACTTTCAATCAAATACTATGTATCACTCGGGGGTACAGGGGGCGGAGCCCCGTCTAGGTGTGAAGAGCGCCGAAGGCGCTCGGAGCAGCTAGTATATATTAATATAAAACCAGCTAAATAAGATAAGTGAAATTAACAAAGATAAATCAGGTTTTTGTCCAACTTGATACAGTGGGGATTGAATTCTCAATATTAAAGTTTAAATACCTCTTCGTCTTACTGCTATGGTATCGCCCAAGATCATATATATATATATATATATATATATATATAAAGAAGTTAAGAGCTCCAATAAGTATTGAACTTTAGGACACATAAATAAATTATTACTGAACATTCTTAATAGTAGGACTTTCTTAAAGACATTTTTAATTTCAACTATCATTAAAGAAGGATTCATAACAAACAATTTCATCTTTTTTTTATTTGAAATTAATTTATTTCAATAATGCATTAAAATATCTTATCTTATTATGCTAGCTAAAATTGTATATATCTATCTATTTATCTATTTATCTATATATATTGGTTCTCAAAAACCGCTCTAACGATTTTTTTCAAATTCACACTAGATATAGTATTTATAAAGAAAAATTAAGTTTTATTGATGATATCTCTTGAAACATTCAGCTTCATTATTAATTTCTTAATTGAAAATTATATATGGAAAACGTCAAAATTGGCATCCATTTTTATTTGTATTAATATTTTTTTTTATTTAAAATATTTTAAAATTTATTATTTAATTTCGAAATAAAATTAAAAATATTTATTTTTAATAAAATATATATAGATATTTATTAATCTCTCTCAAAAAAAATAAATAAATAAAAAACATCAAATTCTGCTAAGACAGTAAAAAAATGACAATTTTTTATCTAAATATATATAGTACAGAGGCTAGAGAGATGTTTTAACGAGTGGATTTCGTCGGTTCGAAACTCGCCGGGTGAATCGTTATTTAAAAATGAAAATAATGATTTTGTTATTTTTTTTTCTTTTTATCTATTGTTTACTTTTTAATAAATTACTATTTTATATTTATTTATTCATTGTTCTTTTATTAATTAAGTTTTAGATAGTTTTGTAATTTTTAATATTTTTTCAATAAAATATTATTTAATATATTTATCTATATATTTAATACGATAGTGTCCGTCTGTACGCAAAAAACTCCAGAGCCTAAACTACAAGGAGTAAGGTAACCAAATTTTTCTGAGGTGAAGGGTACCTCAAATGATGAAAAATAAAAAAGAAAATAGAATCTTAGGTAACTCCTGAGCTGAGCTGCGGGTGTTCCATTTTCCAGAAATATATATAAAGGAGAGTGTTTGTATGGATGTAATTTGTTTACTTTTTTGCTGTCATAGAAACAGATATATATATATAATTAGAACCTCTCTCTCTCCCTCTATTTAAAATTTTAAAAAATGGAGTGTTCTAGCCAAAGAGAAACTAGAAATTGGGAGAAACCGATTGAGAAACATCCGGTGGAAGACCAAGGACCAAGGTGGGTGGACAATGAAGGAAGGGACATGGGAGAGATGGGACAGGGTAGGATTTGGTTGTAGCTCAGGTTAGGGACGCTTAGAGAAATGTGGATGCTGCGGCTAAGAACTTTCGAAAACTGTAGAGACACAGAGTTAGATAAATACAATAATAATATATAATTAATTTACTGATTAAATTAAAATATATTTTACAAGAAAACAAATACATGTCTTATCTACTTATACTGATTGAAACAAAATGGTTGAAAACCTTTTACATACAGACTTTCAACCAAATACTATGTATCACTCGGGGGTACAGGGGGCGGAGCCCCCGTCTAGGTGTGAAGAGCGCCGAAGGCGCTCGGAGCAGCTAGTTAATATTATTTTATTTATTATTATTGAGTACCCGAAGTTCCATTCATTTTAATCAGATTGATGCAATGATGCAACAGTTAATAATTGTGTAATATTTTAATTTATACATATTTTTATATATTATATATAATATATAAAAATAAATATAAATCTATTTTTTAATTAATAATATTTCTAAAATAATCGAGATTCGCAGAAGAGGGGAGTAAGGTGAACAAAGTACTTGAGGGGTCGATTGGTAGGTTCTGGGTGCGTGGAGGACATTCAAGAAGGAATCGTCTTGGTGTGCGGGCTTGCCTGTGAGTGTGACCCTTTTCCCTTCCCCGCTGCACGTCTGGCCTATACTCAGAGGAGTGCGTATATATATTTGGTTTAAAAGTGATTATTTGTGAAGTGTTACAATAAAATTTATATTATTTATCAAACAATATTAAATTAAGTGTTAATTAGAATTTATATTTTTACTTATCAATTAATAAGTAATATAAATTCACAAGTTAAATAGTGTTAAGTGAAGATTAAAACTAAGTCAAGAAATCAAGTTAATTTGATTGGTGTTATAAATAAATAAGTTATTTTTATAGAATTAAACTATATTGTATTATATTAAGAGTAAATATTTATAGTTGTTAATTTTAGTAATATATTAGTTAATCAATTATTTGTATGTATAAAATATATTAAATTAAGTGTATCATTTTAGTTATAAGGATTACAACTAAATGTTAATTTAAAATTTTATTAAATTTTTTATTATTAAATCAAATAATTTAATAATATGTACATTAATAAAAGTTAGTGGTGTCTTAATTTAACAACAATATTTTCCCATACTACAAATGGTGTCAGTAGTGAAATCTTTGCAACAAGAAGTGTTAATAGAACCCATCACAAAAAGTAAGTGCAATTAACTTTTATAACTTATTATACCATTAAATCACAATGCCGCCAAAAGTTGACCCTGAAACAGTCTCGGATGTATTAAATGAATTGAAAGATCATCTTTCAAAAATAAGTATTCAATCAACTAGTACTATGTCTGCAGCTCCTGATTTGTCCCTACAAGCCCTCGTTCCATCTTGGTCCGGTTCATCCGAGTCAGAACCTATTGAGTCATTTTTATTAAACTTTGATAGAGTTGCACAGTTAGGTGGATGGTCAATAGTTCAAAAGAAGCTTATTCTTCTAATGAAATTGAAGGATAGAGCAGCTTTGGGTATTAAAGATGAATGGACATATGAGGAATTAAAACAAGAGTTAACTAAGAAATTTGAAAGACCTTCAACTAAACTTTTATTGAAAAAGAAACTACTAAATCTATCACAAAACCCTGAGGAGAGTGTACGGGAGTTCGCAGATAGAATTATTAATGTTCAGAGTTTAGCATCCAAGGAAGGAGTAAAGGAAGATGAAACAACTATGTTAGAAATTTTTCTATTAGGTTTAAGAGGAAAATTAGGAGTGGAGGTTAGATGTAGTTCACCCACTACTTATGAAGAGGCGTTAGATAGAGCTATAAAAAGAGAGCGCGAATACAATGAAATTTCTCCTATAATGGGAGTAAGTGAAGCTTCTTATATAAATGAGCAGCAATGTATTTGTTGTGGCTTGAAGGACCATTGGATGGCCGATTGCAAGAGCCCAGTTGCAGTTGCTTTGTTAAAAACAAATGAACTTAGCAATAACTGCCAAGTTACGGGTTTATCATCAATAAGATGTTTCAATTGCAATCAGGAAGGCCATGTAGCAAGAAACTGTAATAAAAAAAAACAGGTTGTGAGCGATAAGCAATGTTTTATATGTGGGAGCCCAAGACATTTAGCTAAAGAGTGTTCTCGTAGATTTGATAGAAATTCTAATCGCATCCCTCGAGGTACTAACAATAACCAACGATACCCAAAAGATCAGGGTCGTTAGGATTCCCTGACCGAACGACCCAAAATAAAGAGAACAGTAGACGAGTTCCGTCTGTTCTGAAAGGGAAACCTGCAGGGGTCATACTGACAATGTTATGCCAAGATAAAGCCTATCATTTATTGGTGGATACAGGAGCAGATATTTCTATATTAAAAACTCCCATTGCGGGGGTGAAAATTCATCAATCAAATATAAAAGCTAAAGGGGTTAGTGGAGAAGTATTAGTGGTTAGAGGAGAACAAAATGTATTAGGTAAGATAGATAATGTGGATATCGAACATAGATTTCTAATTGCATCTATAGAAACACAACATGATGGACTCGTTGGACTGGATTTCCTAGAAGCGGTAGGAGCTGTTATCGACTGCACTAACAGAGAAACCAAAATATCAAAAATAAAACCAAACCGTTCTCCTTATAACGAGACTGGGCAACAAGTATGTTTGATTGAAAAAGTAATTTTACCTCCTTGGAGTGAATTTGTTTGCTCCGGAAGGTTAACTAAGGGAAGGGGCAAGAATATTGCAGGTGACTATATTCTAGAGCCTCAAAACGAAACTCTTATTCCGATGAGAGTTGCACGGTCAGTAATCCGATTAAAGGATAATAAAATTCCAATCAAATTAATAAATACTAGTAATAGTAACATTACTCTCCCCCGAGGTAAAGTAATCGGAACACTTAGTAAAATAGCCGAAACATTAAGCGATTTTGGACCTGGTGAAGAAGAAGAAAACTTGAGAGATATTGCCAAGGAAAAATTGAAACACTTAAACAACGAAGAATATAGGACTATGATTAATCTCTTAGAAAAATATAACTCAATTACCTTTAATCAAAACCTTAAACAAGGTACCAACATCAACGTTTTTCACAACATAAGAACAGGCGATGCAAAGCCGATTTATAAGCGAGCCTATCCAATTCCATTTCATCTCAAAGAAGAGGTCAAAAGTCAAGTTTCAGATATGTTAGAAAATGGAATAATTAAACATTCGACGTCTCCATGGTCTGCTCCTGTTGTCCTGGTTCCAAAAAAAGATAATGGCGAAGGAGTTAAATATCGTTTTTGTACTGATTTCAGAGAATTGAACGCCGTAACGAAACCTGATGTTTATCCTTTACCTCGGATTCAAGAGACCCTTGAACAGTTAGGGAAGGCCTCTATATTTTCTACTATAGACTTGGCATCTGGATACCATCAAATTCCAGTTGCCAAGGAAGATGTGGAAAAAACCGCCTTCTCTACTCCAGATGGACACTACGAATATGTTCGATTGCCATTTGGATTATCTGGAGCACCCGCCACGTTCCAACGAACAATGGATTCCATTCTTGTTGGACTTAAAGGAACAGAATGTTTTGTCTATTTAGACGATGTGATAGTCTTTAGTGAGACTTTTGGAGAGCATGTTCAACGTTTGGACAGACTCTTAAATACGTTAAGAATGGCTAACTTAAAAATAAATATAAGAAAATGTGAGTTTGCTAAAAATAAAGTCAAATATTTAGGCCATATTGTGACGGATAAGGGCGTACAACCAGATCCTGAAACAGTTAAAGCAATCAAGGAGTACCCTCGACCTAAAACTGTGAGGCAAATCCGAGCCTTTTTGGGATTAGCAGGTTGGTACAGGCGTTTCATCCCTAGGTTTTCTGAAATAGCTAAACCTCTTCATAAGGTAACTGGAAAACATGCAAGGTATGAATGGAACGAAGAGCAGGAAACCGCCTTTACGTCATTACGACAACTAATACAATCAAAGTTAATTTTAGCATATCCGGATTTTAGCCTTCCTTTTATTTTAAATACAGATGCATCAGATGTCGGACTAGGAGCGGTCCTTTCTCAGATGCAATATGGAGAAGAAAGGCCCATTTGTTTTGCAAGCCGAACGCTTAGGAAAGCAGAGAAAAATTATACAACGACTGAAAAGGAATTGCTTGCTGTTGTATGGGCTACGCAGCAATTCCGTTGTTATATATATGGACGAACCTTCAGATTGATCACCGACCACTCTTCTTTAAGATGGATGCTAAACCTCAAAGATCCTTCGTCACGGATACATAGATGGGCTTGGAAACTATCACAATACTCATATACCGTAGAACACCGTCCAGGAAAATTACACCATCATGCGGATGCCCTGAGTAGAGCCGTATTAGTTACAGGGGTAGAAGTCGTTCCCCACTGGGATATATCTCATATCGCTCAAGAACAACTAAATGACACGTTCTGTCAGCGGATAATAAATGATCCCAACAGGGAGACTATTCAATATGAAACGCTGTGGTATGTAAAGCAGAAGGATAAATCCGATGAGAGATATTGGTACAAATTGTTGGTGCCCAAGAAATTTGTTCATTCTATCTTGGATACATATCACTCAGAACCATTAGGGGGTCATAGAGGAATTGAGTCCACATTAGAACGATTGAGAAAAAGATATATCTGGGAATCTATGCGTCATGATATAGAAACATTTGTTAAAAATTGTTCCTCTTGTGCTCAACGGAAGAGTCCAGTAAATTTATCCGCCCCGATCGGTCTCCCTCACGAATCAGTCAAACCAATGGAGATGATATCCCTAGATATCGTGGGACCTCTACCCTTAACAGACCGAAAAAATAAATTTTTATTAACAGCCATTGATCATTTCACTAAATATGCCTCTGTAATTCCACTACCTGATCAATCTGCTAGGACTGTAGCCAAAGCATTTGTGGATCACATTATTTGCCGGTACGGTACACCTGAAAGGCTCCTTACTGATCAAGGAAGAAATTTTATCTCAATCTTGATGTGCGAAGTTTGTAGATTTCTAAAAATAAAAAAAATTAATACTACAGCTTATCATCCTGAAAGTAACGGAATGATTGAGAGGTTCCATCGAACACTGATAGAGCAGCTAGCTCATTTTGTTAAGGCAAGTGGTCGTGATTGGGATGAGTGGACTGCCATGGAGGTATTTGCCTATAACAACACCCCTCATTCCTCTACTGGATTCTCACCTCAATTTTTATTTTTTGGAAGAGAGGCTGGTATGCCTAATGAACTTCCCCAACCTCCCTTGGGAACAGAAGAAGAATATTTACAAAAGTTGCGACAGGGAATGAATAAAATACATGAGGCAGTACTTAAACGTGAACAGAAGCAAAGAGAACGAAGAAACATATTAAGAAACAGAGGCAGAAAGGAAAGATCTTTTGTTAGAGGCGATTGGGTTTGGCTTTACGTTCCGTCTATTAAACCGTCAGAGGCAAAAAAATTTCGGAAACCCTGGAAAGGACCTTTTCAGGTAACAGAGAAATTGTCAGATCAAGTTTACGAAATAGAAACATCCCCAGATAATCGCTTAAGAGTTCACATCAACCGATTAAAACTCTCCACAATCAAGGGTAAATCTACTAGTCCGATTTCAGAGAAAAATGAAAACCTCTTTAGTCATCCGACTAATGAGCCTATTGGAGTCTGCATTGGTGCTGATTTGATTATGACCAAGGGCTTAGCTCTCGAAGTTAGAGAGAAGTTCAATGGATTAGACACTCTTAAAGCCCAACAACCCGAAGAGGGTAAAACCCTAAAATTAAATAGAGGAAGTAGAAAAATATACTACTTGGTTACCAAAACCCGAAGCCATGAAAGGTCAAATTATGGCAATCTTAAAAGAGCATGTGAGTCAATGCTCAAACATGCAGAAGAGTTAGGGGGTAGCCTGATAGGCCTCTCAAAAGAGGATTTAGTAACAGATAGACTACGTTGGAACGTAATTAAATCTATCCTTACTAAGTTATTAAAAAGATATTCCTCAAAAATAATTATATATATGAAACGGAATTCTGACGACAAGGAGAAAGAGTCTTCTAATGAAGTACTGAATTATGATCCAGCTATTGGAGGCAGAAGAACAGAGAGAATGGGTTGGAGGAATACAATGGAGTTTCTAGAGAGGGAAAAACCAATTGACGTGGAACAGTTAGAGAAAGAACCTAATTCAGAGATGGAGATGGAAAGGGATAACGGGAGAACAACCAGCGATGTTGATTCCTCCAGTTCAGAAATAGAACCTCAGGACGAGCAGGTGTCATCATCGGAGCGAGAAAATAATAACTCCTATGATCACCCGGCTATTCCAGATTCGGAACAAGAGCCTAGAAGAGGTAAGAGACGTGGTCGCCCTCCTAAGAGGAAAATATTTAATTTCCACAAACGGAAAATTATCCCAATAGGAGGTGAACCCTCTGAAACCCCAGCATTTTTGGAAACGGAAGATCATCAATACTCAGAGGAAGATGATCCAGGTACATTATCTGATTGTGTAATTCCACACCAAAGTGAATTGGGTAAAGATATTGTTCCCAGGAGAGGAAGAAGAGAGGGTCTAAGGAGCCAAACTTATTATAGTTCTCAAAGACACCATTCCAAAGCAGTATTTTCTTATTAAAAATTTTCGGAAAAGATTTTAACTAACTATAAGCTTAAATCTTTTTTAAAGGGAGGAATAGTGTAATATTTTAATTTATACATATTTTTATATATTATATATAATATATAAAAATAAATATAAATCTATTTTTTAATTAATAATATTTCTAAAATAATCGAGATTCGCAGAAGAGGGGAGTAAGGTGAACAAAGTACTTGAGGGGTCGATTGGTAGGTTCTGGGTGCGTGGAGGACATTCAAGAAGGAATCGTCTTGGTGTGCGGGCTTGCCTGTGAGTGTGACCCTTTTCCCTTCCCCGCTGCACGTCTGGCCTATACTCAGAGGAGTGCGTATATATATTTGGTTTAAAAGTGATTATTTGTGAAGTGTTACAATAAAATTTATATTATTTATCAAACAATATTAAATTAAGTGTTAATTAGAATTTATATTTTTACTTATCAATTAATAAGTAATATAAATTCACAAGTTAAATAGTGTTAAGTGAAGATTAAAACTAAGTCAAGAAATCAAGTTAATTTGATTGGTGTTATAAATAAATAAGTTATTTTTATAGAATTAAACTATATTGTATTATATTAAGAGTAAATATTTATAGTTGTTAATTTTAGTAATATATTAGTTAATCAATTATTTGTATGTATAAAATATATTAAATTAAGTGTATCATTTTAGTTATAAGGATTACAACTAAATGTTAATTTAAAATTTTATTAAATTTTTTATTATTAAATCAAATAATTTAATAATATGTACATTAATAAAAGTTAGTGGTGTCTTAATTTAACAACAATATTTTCCCACACTACAATTGTAATATTGTAATAAATTTCTATCTTGAAAATTGTTACATATTATTCAGGATATTTTAAAAACAATTTCTTTCTTTAATTAATTTTCATTTTTTCTATAAGTCAGATATATTTCCAAATATTAAATAATTTTTGAAGTGAAAACTTCTTTAGCGGCGTTGAGCACTTTTGCAGGATGGGGAAAAAGTATAGAACTCGCGTGATCGTGACCAACACCATGAAGCTAGCACATTACGTCTGCTTTCAAATTTCTTATAACAGAGCGCGAAATTTGAATTGTCATTAGAACTGTTTTATAAATTATCTCTAACATATAAATATATATTTATTATGTAAAGTTCATTTCATATATACATATATAATCAAAATTATACGAAATGAACTTTCATATATACATATATACATATATAATCAAAATTATACGAAATGAACTTCACATAATAAATATATATTTTATGTTAGAGATAAGAATTATAAAACAGTTCGTATTGCAATATTTTAAACAAAGTTGTGTATTTATATATATATAAATATAAGTTACAAATTTGTTTAAAATATATGTTTAAAATAATATATAAGTTATATATATATACATGCATATGAAATTCATCTTTCTCGTGAAATAGCGCGAATTTCGTCTGTTTTAAAATTTCTTACGCAGAAGTTTTCACTTCTGTCGGCCAGTCCCACGACTGCCAATTTTGCTTTTTTAATTCCGAAAAGCTGCAAAGCACGTTTTTTGTCTTTAGTTTGTTTTATAACCACTTGGGGCGCTAAACAGTTTTTCAAAAAAACACTATAGAAAAAAAATATATGTACCTATATATTATATATTTATGTATTATTGAGGAGCACAAGTTCATTAATTTTAATCAGATTGATGCAAATGTGTAACATTTAATAATTGTAATAAATAATTAAAGAATTGTGTATCAATATTTTTTAAAGGGTAGAGCGAGAGCTCGGTGTCCCAGGTATTAATATTACCAGCCAAATCCAATAATAATGAATCATTTTTTTTAACTTAAGTACCGAGCCGAGGCTCGGGGTCCCGGTACTTAATATTAAGTAAGAAATATTAATCTTTGAAAAAAAGTATTCTTTGTAGCAAATATAGACCGAAAAAAATGAAATCATTGGAAAATGAAGAATATTGGATAAAAATAATGTTGAAATGGGCTGAATACGTAGTGTGAGTGAAAACAAATAAGATATAGGTGTATATTAGCGAATTAGGTGAGAATGGGAATTAGTTAAATGTAAATTAGAACAGAGACGGTTGGAGGAAATCAGTTGCTGCAACCAAGAAATAAGCAGCTCCATTTAGAGAGATAGATAAATAGACCAAATGATTAAACATAATTTTAAAAACCATATTTTAATTTAGTATTGTATATTATATTCACTATACAAAATTTTAAATAAATTAATGGTAAATATGAAACATATGAAATTAAAATAACTTAGTTTCCTGTTAGTCTTTCAGCCCAGGGCGCCAAATTTTGAGGGGCGCCTATATAAAAATTAAATATTTTTTTACATTCATTATTATTGTGTAATTTTGATTTTTTACCTTTTTTACTATTTTGTTAATTTTCAGTAAATTTGTTTATTCTTGTACAAAAGGGTGACAAATTTTGTTTTGCCCGAGGCGCTCAAAACACTACAACCGGCCCTGCTCTCAGTCCAGCACTGTATTTTAAAATTGAACTTTTCAAAAAATCTCTTAAAATATAATTGAATAATATTATTGATTTTTTAATGAATAATTACATTGTAACAATTCTTCAGACAGTTTACCAAACTACGAGAACCATTCAAAAGCATTTGTGTACCATTTACTTGTCAAATGCAAACGACAGTTCAAATTAAATAATGGCAAAGGATATCCATTATTTTCTTTTTAAGTATTCTATTTTATCGTTGTCATATTTCAAGCTCAAATTATAATAACCCTGTGGCTCGTGAAATTGCAAAAGAATTTTTGGCCAACTCACTCCAGCAGTTATTTTAAATTAACAAGGCATGCGATCATTTTCACTGTTCATTGAGTCATTTATTATAATTTAGTGAAGAAACAAAACATATATTGCATTTATATATGAAGGAAATTGTACATATAATTTGTTAATTTGTAATAGTTATTCTGATCAAAAGACATATTTTTCAATAATAAATAAAATTATATATTATTATTGATATTATTATTATCTAGTGTCCTATGGCACTTTAATTCTAATTTCAATTGTGCCTTGAACTAATTATTCATATATGTATCATCTGTATATATTTATATATATTATTTTTAGTTTATAGAAAAATTTTTTGTTTTTAGATTTTTATTATCTTTTTTTTTAATTTGAATATTTTTAACTAACCAGAATGTTAAATAAATTAATTTAATTAATAATAAAAGTAGTTTAATTTTTTATCATTAAAATTGTATACCTATATATAAATATAATATAAAGATTTTGATTTGTAAAAATATTGATTTTTGTTCCACCTCCCCAAAAAATCAGAAAAATATCTGTTGGGTTTATTTAAAATGAAACAAAGAAATATTTTTTTTTAAACTGAAGTAATTGTATAATTTGAATCTGATATTTTAATAAGGATCTCGTTTGAGTTCTTTCTGAGTAAAATTTTAAGATGCTCTGACGGATTATGTTTGGTGTGGAGGGGGGAGGGTTCCCAAACCTCTTGATTTGGTATATGCAATTATTTTTATGTTCTATTCACTACCCGGGACGGGGGCTGGTTGAAAGTCTGTATGTAAAAGGTTTTCATCCATTTTGTTTCAATCAGTATAAGTAGATAAGAAATACTAATTATTTTAAATAATCAAATGTTTGGAGATTAAAATAAACTTTTTTTAGGTAAACACAAATAAAATACTACATTTTTAATTAAATAAATTTATTATTTTTTTAATCTTTTTGTTGATATATTTTTTTTCTTCTGAATATAAATAATATGTTTATTTATTTATTTTAATTTTTCTTTCCAAATATGTATAATAATTAATTTTGTCGTTTTAATCGTTGTTTATTCGCAAGTCAAAAGCTTATTTATTATTCAGCTAGTATACACAACATATAGAGGTAATTAATTAAGATTCAATTAATTTGTTTTCCGTTTGATGTTGATAAAATAATTTATTATCTTTGTTTAAAGTACACGAGGGACATAAAGCGAAAACGATTAACGAGAAATGAATATTCAGGATAGGGAATATTCTCCAAACTAATGATATAGTTATTCAAATATTATTAGTATTATATATTAATAGATATGTAGGCTTAGATAATAAGATAGATCGTATAATATAAGCTAAGATAGTATATAGAATATAATTTTTGTTTATTTATTTATATATTCGATTGCAAATCTATATATATAAAAATGAAATGTGTGTAGCTGGCTGGCATTGTACACAGCTGTTGATTGGTCGATGGATCCAAGAGGCGGGGATATAATTATCTGTTTAATTAATTGATTAATTAATTTAATTAATTTATTTTGATTAATTACTAATCACTAAATCATAGAAAAATGAAATATTTCATCACATAAGGAAACCCATTGTTTTCATGGAAACCTATGCTACATGGTGACAGAGAGAGGGAACGTGAGAGAAGCTGTAATGCGGAGGAAAGGAGAGAGGGAGGTTAGCTTATTTTGTGCCACGTTCTTTTCAGATAAGGGCTATTGTGGACTATGTGGGTAATTGGAACCAAACGGCATTTTGAGTAAGGAAGACGGGTTTAAAAATTGTTTCTCATTTACAATTAGACAGAGAGGGTTCCTGCTTTCTGTAAAAATCTCTATGGCCTCCAGCGGGTCTGGGTGTACCTTTATGCGTTCTTAAACTGCTTAAAGTTTATATGTCCTTGTAGACTTACATCTAAATTCTTTGATAAATCATCAAAGAACAGTCCCTTGTATTTGTTAGTTTCCCATTCGTCTAGCTTTTCCTATTAAACATTTTGTCAAAAAAATTCCAATATACCTTTACACTAGTATCCGTAAAATAATTAATTATTTTTATTTTATTAATTTTTCTATAAAATTAATTATTTAAGTCAAAAAACATACCACCTGTATGTTCCATCAATCACCATCCATCATATATTCTCATGAACAATATTTTCTTCCACTACAAAATTACATCAAGTATCATAGGACCATTTTAGTCAGGATACAGCCAGACAAAGAATAATTCTCAAAGACCAAGACAAGAATCAATATATAAATATTAAATAAATATCCATGAATAGAATAAATAACTAATATTAGATTGGGGAAAAAGAAATCCATTATTTTTGTGCAAAATTCAAAACTATTTAACATGCTTTGGATTGTCGATTTGGGTTATCCACTGTTTTGTTTGATAATGTGTAGTCATTTTAAAGGCAACTTCATAATGCCTCTCTCATAGAGGTTTTGGTCCTTATATTGGCGACTCTAATAATCGATTTTCACACTCTTCTATTTATTTCAATTTCTTATCACACAGAAAGTTTTGCAATGAGAGAAAAATGTGGTAATCATTTGGTGCCAGGTCCGGACTATATGGTGGATGCATTAAAATTTCCCAACCAAGTTCTAAGAGTATCTGGCGTGTCACTGCAGACGTGTGTCCTGAAGTCGTCCTAATGGAACACACCTCTTCTGTTGGGCACCTTTAGATGTTTCTGGTAAATCTCTAGCTTCTAGTCTAGTTATTGACATTAGAGATCTAAATTTAGTATTCGGACATTCGGAAGCAACTCATAATAAATGTACCGATAAAATAATGGATTTCATTATCCCCAACCTATTATAATAAATAAATGGTATTGAAGAATAAAATATAAAATAAATAACAAAAATACACAATAATCTAATAAATAAATGTTAGACCTAATTTAAACAACAATCCAATATAATATTATAATAATTATGACATTAATATTTATTAACAATCTCGAAAATTTTCCAAATGAAAATATTAAATTTTTTAAAATATTTTTATTTCAATGATTCATTTATTGTTCAATTTTTCACATCAACATAGTATTTAGACTTTTTATAATAATTGAGAAAGCTACTTAATTTATCGTTGTTATCAGATTTTATCAAAAGAATTTTAACAAAAAACTTTTCAATAAAATAGAACTAGAGTGCTTTCATATTCGTTTTATCAAATCTTCAATATGATTATACTTCAAAAAGCCTCATAAAAAATAAATAAATAAATACTGCATTTTCTCTTAATATGGCTGATGGCGTTGTCTGTACTCTCTTGATGTCCATTTGCTTTTGATCCAATATATCCGTCCTAGGCGTCTCATTAAGTAGAATTTGTTGTTGGATGACGAAGGCGTAGTAAATATTTACATGGGCCATCGGTTTGATTGAAATGTCAGTTGGAAAGATAGGAAATGTGAGCAAGTGAGAGAGAAATTTATCCTATCCTCAGAAAACATGCTTTATATTATATTTATTTAAAATATATACATATATACTAATAGAATATATATAAATATATATATATATATTTATGCACAGAGAAAATTTTAATGTTTTTTTCTTTTAATAAATAACAATAGCATGACCTCAATAATAAAAAATATTTGTAATATAATATCTATCTAATCTAATCTTATTATGCTAGCTAAAATTGTATATAGTACCGGGACCCAGAGCCTCCGCTCGGTAATTAAATTTAAAAAAAATTGATTCATTATTTTTGGGTTTGACTGATAATATTAATACCTGATTCACCGAATCGCCATTCAATTAATAACATACAATATAAACAATATAAGATATAAAATATATACCTGGGACACCGAGCTATCGCTCGACCCTTTAACAAATTTATACAATTTATTTTTATATACTTTAAAAATTTTACAATTTTTTAATTATTTAATACAATTGGGTTTGGCTGGTAATAGTAATACCTGATACCGAATCGCCATACAAATAATTTAAAAGAACATAAATTAAAAAAAAAAATAGTCATAAAACATACACCCCTTAAACTTATAGACTCAAAATTGTCTGAACCGATTTCGATGAAATTTAAAATTTTTTTATTGACCGAATGGTGGTTCGGTAAACAAGGTTTTAATATTGATGAACCCAAATTCCACTCAATTTAATCAGATTTATGCAATGATGTAACATTTAATAATAGTAATAAATAATTAAAGAATTCTATATCAATATTATTTAAAGGGTTGAGCGAGATCTCGGTGTCCCAGGTACTATAAAATAAAATGATGGACCCATTTTTAAAAATTAATATTTATTAAAGTACAAATGCTACATAAATAATTTTTATACCAATGAAAAGAGGAAGTTTCAAAGTTTTTTTTTAATGTATTACAAATGTTTAATGTGGCCTCCAGCTGCTGCATGGCAAACATCTACGAGGTAGTCAAACTCATCCCACACACGAGCAAGTGTATCTGCTGTTACTGAGTGCACGGCACCAGTGATACGGTTCCTCAGATCGTTCAAAGTTGTTGATAGAGGCGGGACGAAAACACCTTCCTTAACATAACCTTATAAGAAATAGTCATATGGGGTGAGATCAGGAGATCTCAGTGGCCAGGTCTTCATTTCCCCTGTAACCTCTTTGGTTCATTTATAAAACCTTTGGCCTTTGGAATAAAAATTATACATATAGCATTTGTACTCTAATAAATACGAATTTTTAAAAATGGGCCCATCATTTAGAATAACTCTCTACTTTCATATTAAAGTATTTTTTTAATAACTGCATAATATTAAAAATATTAAAAATTTTCATATGTTGATGGTCGATGAAAAAATTAGGTCACCGACTAGGGGCGCAAATGATAGAGGGGCGCAAACGATCGGAGGATATAAATATGATCGTGTAGCAAAAAATTAATTTAGTGAGAAATGTAAAATGAAATTTTAATAGTAAAACACAAAGAAAGGATCAATTTTTTCCTTTATAGTTTTATTTATAGTTTGACTAAAATTACCTATCAGAAGAAGTGAGAAATGTCACTTCTGTTTGACAATTATAAGGAATAGGAAATGGTGGTAGGTTTGCGAGTTGTGATGTTAATTGTGGTAAAATATGTATTAAATCTATTTACCGTTGTGTGTCTTGTTTTTGTTGTGTGGGCGAATCGCCACAATAGCATAATTCAAAAAGTATTAAGCACGCATCTTTATTTTATATAGAATAAATATTTATGGGAAAATTATTAAAACTGAAACATTCAACAGAATAACAAAAAAACTCAACTTATTGAAATAAAAATTTACACCTAATTTTAATATTTCAATTAATTTTATCAAATATTAATTTTATTTTATTTTTGTATAAGATTGACACAACATAATAAATTTAATTAATTTATTAGTAATTAATTTCATAACTAAATATTAAATACCAATATATATAAAAAGTGATACAGTGATCATCTAATCAAGGAGTTATCATTTATATATTTATTAATTTTTTATAATATTTTACAGTAAATTGTTTTAATATACTTTATTCCGTTGAAACATTAATTTATATTCTAATATATACTAAATATCAGTTAATTTGAGTATTGAAATGATAAATTCAATATAAACTGAAAATTAGACCTTATTCAAGATTCACTTGACGTTTCTGTCAACTAGTATATATATATTAGGTATAAATCTATAAAAAAATTTATTTGGTCTATTGTAAATAAATATTTAATTATTTTATAAATTAATAACAATATAAATAAATCTAAATAAATAAAAAAAGACTAATAATTAAATTTTATTTAATTATATTATTTATGAACTTAATGTAAAATGCAGTGAATCTTGAATGGAGTGACGAGACGAAAGACCGGGAAGAAATATGGGACAAAATAAATTAGTTTTATTTCTAATTTTTAATCGCAATTCTATAATTGTATCATTTTAAACTGATAATCATATTAAAAAGATTATTTAGTTTCAATTTGTTAATCATATCATTTTGATTAATTATTTTTCTTAAATTTCTAATTACATTTTATTCAATAGTTTGATTTAAAACCATTGACCTGTTTAATTAACTCCATTTGATTTTAAATCACAAATTATATTAATTAAATGGTTTTCTCTATTTATAATGTGAATTGTATCTCCTAAAGCATTGAATTCCAAAAATTAAAAAACTTGTAACATAATTTATTCATTTAATTGAAATATTTCATTTATAACGTTTTTTACCGTAAGGGAGGTATTGTTTTCACACCAAATTTCACATGTGGAGATTTTTACATATCTCCACGAATCATGCATTTTCTAAACAGAAAAAAGTATTTTTAGCATGATGTCTGTCCGTCCGTCTGTCCGTCTGTCCGTCCGTATAGATGTGTACAGCCTGAACGGCTCAACCGATTTGGATGAAATTTGGTATATTTACTTAATGCATCAGTGGAATGAATTGATCAACTTTTGGTGCAAATCCGGAAACCGGAAGTGGTAGTATTAGCGATCGACGATAAGAAGGGAAGGGTTATTTTCGTACCAAATTTCACATAAGGAGATTTTTTTACATATCACCACGAATCATGCACTCTGTATTGGTTTTATCCTCGAGAAAAATCATATTTATTAGTTTTTTCTTGATTTAAAATTATATGACGTCATCCAGCCATTCATGACGTCACAGCCTGGTCTTGCATATATATTATAAATAAAATAAAATTAAAAATGTTTATATTTATTATTTATGTATCCATATCTGTTTTTTATTACATTAATAGATATATGAAAATTATTTGAAATTGTTTCTGTAGCTGGAAATTAATTTATTTCAAACCGTCGGTCGGTTCGGACCTGGCCACAGGTCAACTTATTGAATTCTGCTTTTTTAACGACCGACGATAGTAAGGGAGGTATTGTTTTCACACCAAATTTCACATGTGGAGATTTTTACATATCTCCACGAATCATGCATTTTCTTAACAGAAAAAAGTATTTTTAGCATGATGTCTGTCCGTCCGTCCGTCCGTCCGTCTGTCCGTCCGTATAGATGTGTACAGCCTGAACGGCTCAACCGATTTTTATGAAATTTGGTATATTTACTTAATGCATCAGTGGGATGAATTGATCAACTTTTGGTGGAATTCCGGAAACCGGAAGTGGTTGTATTATCGATCGACGATAGGAAGGGAAGGGTTATTTTCACACCAAATTTCACATGAGGAGATTTTTTACATATCACCAGGAATCATGCACTTTGTATTGGTTTTATCCTCGAGAAAAATCATATTTATTAGTTTTTTCTTGATTTAAAATTATATGACGTCATCCAGTCATTCATGACGTCACAGCCTGGTCTTACATATATATTATAAATAAAATAAAATTAAAAATATTTATGTTCTATCTATATCTGTTTTTTATTACATTAATAGATATATTAAAATTATTTGAAATTGTTTCTGTAGCTGGAAATTAATTTACTTCAAACCGTCGGCCGGTTCGGACCTGGCCACAGGTCAACTTATTTCATTTCTATTAATATACCTTATTCTGTTTTATCAAAAGGCACCCTTATAGCAACTAGGTTTTGCAACGACGAAAAGATTAATCAACAACCTGACAATCTTTGGAACCTTCCTTCGCAGACTACTTCTAGTAGTCGCCCGATTGAAGAATTTTTTTGAAGTGTCCTTGCTACTCAATGTGGTGTAGTTCTATTGATATTTTCAATATCTCATTTTGGCTTTACCAATAATATCATTTTTGATTGTTTTTTATATAATTATTGACCTCGAAATAAATCTCCATTTTAACCAGCTTCCTCTGAATTATATTAAATTAATTTTATTTATACTTAAATCTAAATGAATTTGGTGAAGTTCGACCCCTCGAACTCAAGTTTGGTGGACTAGGATTTTAACCTATATTGTAATACATAAGCATAAAAATGCCTGCTAATAGGTGAATGTCATTAAGACACCATAAATTAACACTTAAGACAAATATTAAAAACCTCACGTACATCCATTTTGCCTAAAAAAAGGACAATGTAATTGAAATAGAATCGTTTGATGAATAAGACATATTGTCATGTAATCTACTTAAGGTCCATAAATTAATTGAATTATTGGAAGAGTAGCCAAGGGCTGCTAGGAAGGGGTAAGAGTTATTCTGCTGGATGGAAAGAATAATGTAATTCCTTTCACAGACAGAGAGATATCATGTCTAAGTGTTACGACAGTGCCAGGATCATGCATCGAGGTCGCTGCTAGAGAAGATGTATAATTGAATGTTTGGAAGGAACCCCAGAGTATGCTACTCGGAGGATTGGCTTGCCCCTGAGCTTCCTACTATTAATAATGAACAGCTAAGTTGCAAATACTAAGTAATATAAAGTTTGATATATTAATAACATAAAAATAAATAAACTTTATTTTATAGTAAATTTCTAAGTTATAATTTCTCATGATACTTATTATATTGTATTAATTTCTTTCATTATTAAATATTAGTTTTATTATAATTTAATATTTTATTTTAATCTGAAAAAATTCAAATTTACCTCTTCCCTAATCAAACTTGACTGTATTGACCATTTCTATTAATAATAAACAGAGTGCTACCCATTTTATTAATTTTAAACCCATTTTTTTAATAACCCAACCCACACCAAGTTTCTTATATAAGACAATATATTATATATATATAATATCATTAAAAAAAATGTATGTATTTGTTTATTATTTTTATTTTAAAGACTATTTTAAAATTATTATTCTTAATTATTCAGGCTGTGTCTGTTTTATTATTTCATTCACAAATAAATATTGGAATTATTATTTTTTTTTTCATATGAAAAATTGAAATATTGAGAATTCCTTTGCTATGATCATGTGGTATACATTTTTATCGGAAAATATTTAATAAAGATTTCCAATTCAATAAAAATAACGTAGATACTATAAATTGCAAAATCCTAAGGGTCGATTTATTTTTTAATTAATTTATTTTAGTGTGTTTTTGGAACACCCTATGTAAACTAGCAGACAGTCTGAGTGGATCGCTGGAATGGGTGAATGAGGATGAGAGTCGGTTGCTAGGCTACTCGGCTACCGAGTGAGATGCAAATCACGACACCGTCATCCGCTGGCATTAACAAGCAGCAAATCGAAAACCTTTATACTCCTGTTGACAAATGAAGAGAGGATCAACGGTATCGTCATCAACATCATCATCATGTTATATGTTAACGAAATGAGAGAGGAGGAAAAATAAAATAACGAACATCGCAGTGAAACACAATTAGGAAATATCAATGAGAATTTTTTTTATTAGAAGTAGGTATATTTTATGTATTTTCCAAATTTTATTATTCAAAAAATATAATTTACAACATATATTAATTAAATTAATTAATAATATAAATAAAATAAAATTAAACTTAAATAAGTGTGTAAAGCATAATAAGAACATTTTTTATAATTTATATATATATAGATGAGATAAGTTATTTCCGGATTTTCAAGAGAGTTTTTAAGAAATTTGTTAATCAAATTGACGAATGGTACTCAGTTCTATACGATGTTGATATTGCGAAGTGGACGTTCAGGGTACTTCAGAACTTCACGTAAATAAAAATGCACTCGCTCAATCAACCCAAAAATTTCTCTATGTCTTGTCACTCAGTCTAAGACCAAGAATCCCGAAAATTTCCTTTTAAAATATTCTCTACAAATGGTATCAAAATGGACGCCAAAACACCGAGACTCGAACTCACAATTAAATATAAAAATAATCCGGAAATGTGACTTTTCATAATAATAAAAAGTCTCACGGAAACCTAAACGAACACATAAAGATATATTTTATACATATTTTACATTCCATTAAAATAAAATAAAATAAAATATTTTATTAACAAAACTAAAGTAACTAAGTTGACCTGTGGCCAGGTCCGAACTGACCGACGGTTTGAAATAAATTAATTTCCAGCTTCAGAAACAATTTCAAATAATTTTAATATATCTATTAATGTAATAAAAAACAGATATGGATAGAACATAAATATTTTTAATTTTATTTTATTTATAATATATATGTAAGACCAGGCTGTGACGTCATGAATGACTGGATGACGTCATATAATTTTAAATCAAAAAAAACTAATAAATATGATTTTTCTCGAGGATAAAACCAATACAAAGTGCATGATTCCTGGTGATATGTAAAAAATCTCCTCATGTGAAATTTGGTGTGAAAATAACCCTTCCCTTCCTATCGTCGATCGCTAATACAACCACTTCCGGTTTCCGGATTTGCACCAAAAGTTGATCAATTCATCCCACTGATGCATTATAAGTAAATATACCAAATTTCATCAAAATCGGTTGAGCCGTTCAGGCTGTACACAATTATACGGACAGACGGACAGACGGACGGACGGACTGACATCATGCTAAAAATTATTTTTTCTGTTAAGAAAATGCATGATTCGTGGAGATATGTTAAAAATCTCCACATATGAAATTTGGTGTGAAAACAATACCTCCCTTACTATCGTCGGTCGGTAAAAAACAAAACAATAACATTGCAGAATAGAAAAGGGGGGAGTTATTTTTTATTCACGAAAAACGGTAAATTTATTTATTACCAATTAATTAACCTATAAAAGATGAGAGGCGCTAAAGGGATTAATGTTCTATTATATGACATTTTATTTTTTGTTTATAACCAAATTGATTATATATCAATTAAAATTAAAAATAATTTATTTATAAATACTCATAAAACACTTTAAGTTTTCAAATTATTTTTTAATAGCTGAAATATTCACAAATCTTTATTTTTTATTAGCTTGGAATTATTTTTGGAAAGCTTTTTTTCATTGGGAGGAAGTGCAGATGAGAGGAGAATTGATTTTGATTTAATATATATATATATACTAATTTTTATTTTAATCTTAATATTTATTTTATAAAATGCCATTAGATAGGAAATAAATTGTGTATTTGTTCGGAATATTTATATTGTATATGCATACAATATAAATCGGAGAAGCCAGAGTGGGTGGGGAGGTTTCAATGCCATTATTCCTCATCTTATGAATGCGTGAGGTCACGTCTGAAAATCGCAACCCATATATTTTTCAATAGAGTTTAAAATCAATAAAACACAAAATATTAATTTTATAATCTTCAGATATTATTTAAAACATTATAGTAAATACCAATACCTCACTTTGCGTCGTGGCCACGCTCAAAAAACACGACACAAATTGAAACGATGCAACGTGAATTAAGATTTACTTTAGCAAACCATGTAAAGTTCGAAGATTGATTCCAGGATTACGAAAGTAGTACTTTTGAAAAAGAAAAATCTAAACATTTAAAAAACAAAAATAATATAAAATTTTATTACATACATACAAAAATAAAAAAAAAACACATATTCAATTAAAACAAAATAAACTATTCAATTAATTTATGAAAAACAAAATTAAAATTAATCACTATCTGATGAGTCGATAGTGGCTGTTGCCGTAAGTTGGCTTTCTTTCACAAAAAATCGGGAGTGTCCTCCCCAGTGGCGTACCGTGAGGTTCTTGCGCCTGGGGGCAACTGAGAAATCAGCGCCCCCTTTCGTGTATATATATATATATATATATATATATATATAATTTAATTTTTTTTTAAGAATATTAATGTCGAATAACTAAACAGGTTTAACAAATTTTAATAAGCGTATAAATAATATTTATTGACTTACACAAAATACAGTTTAACTTTAAATATTAATTCTTCTTTTGTTCCAAATTGGCTTCCCTAATTTTGCGCCCCCTAAATTTGGCGCCCGGGGACATATGTCCCCCTCTGCTCCCCCCTAGTTACGCCACTGGTCCTCCCCTAGACTTTCCCGCATATAAATAGGTAATTAGGTTATTATTATTATGTTTTAACAACAATAAAAATAAACAAACTAATTAATTTAAATTATAAAGTAAATTGGTTTAACACTATTATATATATTTATAATTTACACCTAACGCTACTTGTATAGGTAAAATGTCACTTCCGGTAGTCAGATCATGATGAAATTTGGTATCTGAATTTTTTTCATATTTTTGAATCTATATACAAAATAGGAAGCAAATATCTCGAAGCAAACTGGTACTTTACTTGAAAGGTAAACGCAACCAGTGTAGGTAAAGTACCACTTCCGGTTAACCGATTTTGATGAAATTTTGATAGAAATCTACAAACTGTGAATAATATCGGTTTACCAAATTTCGAAGTCCTAACTTGATTAGTTTTTGAGTAAATTTGCTTACAGACATTACATACATACATACATACATACATACATACATACATCCATACATACACACACACAGACATAATTCGAAAAATGGTATTTTCCGACTCAGGGAGGTCTAAAACGTCAAGATCTATCGAAATCTCGAAGTCGAAATTTTTGACGATTCCAATACTTCCCTTATACGAAGTATGCTAGAAAGTAATAAGCGGGAGTGTCCTCCCCTAGACTTTCCCGCATATAAATAGGTATAAAGAGTTGTGAATGAATATTTAGAATGTGTAAACTCGGTATTGATAAAGAGCCAGTTCGTGTTAGTTTATTGGTGTCAAATTTGATATTTGGTAACATTTATATATATATATATATAGAATAAAGTGCTACTTCCGGTTAACTGATATTTTAAATGTAAAAAACAGATATGGATATAATATAAATATTTTTAATTTTATTTTATTTATAATATATAAGGGCTGGATGATTTTTCTCGAGGATAAAACCAATACAAAGTGCATAACACGTGGAGATATGTCCTTACGTGAAATTTGATATGAAAATAACCCTTCACTTCCTCTCTTCGATCGGCAATACTAGCACTTCCGGTTTCCGGATTTGCACCAAAAGTTGATCAATTCATCCTACTGATGTATTAAGTAAATATACCAAATTTCATCAAAATCCGTTGAGCGGTTCAGGCTGTACACATCTATACGGACGGACGGACGGACAGACGGACGGACGGACGGACAGACATCATGCTAAAAATACTTTTTTCTGTTAAGAAAATGCATGATTCGTGGAGATATGTACCTAAAAAAATCCATAGGTGAAATTTGGTGTGAAAACAATACCTCCCTTACTATCGTCGGTCGGTAAAAAAGAAACGCTACTTGTATAGGTAAAATGTCAATTCCGGTAGTCAGATCATGATGAAATTTGGTATCTCAATTTTTTTTCATATTTTTAAATCTATATACAAAATATGAAGCAAATATCTCGAAGCAAACTGGTACTTTACTTGAAAGGTAAACGCAACCAGTGTAGGCAAAGTACCACTTCCGGTTAACCGATTTTGACGAAATTTTGATAGAAATCTACAAATTGTGAATAATATCGGTGTACCAAATTTCGAAGTCCTAGCTTGATTAGTTTTTGAGTAAATTTGCTTACAGACATTACATACTTACATACATACATACACACACACAGACATAATTCGAAAAATGGTATTTTCCGACTTAGGGAGGTCTAAAACGTCAAGATCTATCGAAATCTTGAAGTAGAAATTTTTGACGATTCCAATACTTCCCTTATACGAAGTATGCGGGAAAGTAAAAAGGAAGAATATTGGGAATTTAAAAAATGTAGAATTTTCAGTTAAGTGAAAAATTATTTATTTAGAGATAAAACTAACATTTCAACATTCAATTATGTTTTTTCCAGAAATAAAACAATGCAATCTCGAAAATCTAATGACACACAGTCAAAATTAGTACTAATTAAGCAACGACGCAACTTCGAAAAAACGCAAAACGAAACTTTTTCAAAGTAAATTTATTATAAGAATTAAATTATTTTTTTTTCAAATCATTGAAATAAGTAATATAAAAAGAATATACCATTATTTCATAGCTGAAAAAACAAATTTAGATATTTTTATTGTTTTGATCTATAAAAAAATTGAAAAAATAATATCTAAAGCATTTACTTAATAATTGATTCATTATGTTTTTTTTTATTTTTAAATCCTTCAATCACTCACTAATGAGAAAATTGTATAATCAATATTTATAAAAATAATCAAAGAAAATCAGCCCACTATAGTCAGTCTTCTCATTTTTATTTCCATTATTTAATCTAAATATACACATAGAGCGTGGTTTAAAAAAACAAAAATGAATAAACAATCTATTAATTGAAATTGACATATTTAATAAATAATTTTTACTATCTTGCCAGAGATAGTATTGCGATCACGAAAATTTTCGATGTTGAGATTTTGATGTTTTATACGTTTTGAAGGATTTTCACTAAGGTTGAGAAAAATGTCTGTCGCTGTGTGTGTGTGTGTGTGTGTATGAGTGTACGTATGTAACCAAGATTAAGCAAAAACGGTTTTAGCTAGAATGATGAAATTTGGTACATGGGCATTATTCAAAATCGTAGATTTCTATCAACTTTTGAGAAATGTAGCACAACTGGAAGAGGGTCATTACCTACAACGTTTTGATTTTTTTACTATCTCGCCAGAGATAGTATTGCGATCACGAAAATTTTCGATGTTGAGATTTTGATGTTTTTATACGTTTTGAAGGTTCCTGAATCATTTTCACTAAGGTTGAGAAAAATGTCTGTGTGTGTGTGTGTGTATGTGTGTGTGTGTGTGTGTGTATGTATGTAGACAAGATTACGCAAAAACGGTTTGAGCTAGAATGATGCAATTTGGTACATGAGCATTATTCAAAATTCATAGTTTTCTATCAACTTTTGAGAAATGTAGCTCAACCGGAAGAGGGTCATTACCTACAACGTTTTGATTTTTTTTCCTCTAAAGTGACTGTAAAAATAAAGATATATGTTTGATAATTTTTTACATGATTAATAATTGTATAAAACTGCTATATATAGAATTTCAGCTTGATTGAATCGCTGAAAGTACCAGAATTAATTTTTTAACACTGCAAATCTCACGCGCCAACACGTGCCATGGTGCCATCAATAAAAAACCAAACATGCGCTGGTTTAATATTTATTATTTATAATTTATAATTAATTAAATTTAATTTAAATATAATATATTATGTTATTTAATCCAATTCAAATTGCGAGATAGTCGAGTGGAGACACTCCAGCTTATTTCTTCTAAAGTGACTGTAAAAATAAAGATAGATGATTGATAATTTTTCACATAATTAATAATTGTATAAAACTACTATATATATAAGTTTATATTTCTAAATATTTGAATAAATAATTTATTACAAAGAAAAAGATAATACAAGTCTAATATAATATTATATGATACGAGGGTGGGATGAAAAGTTTCCGACCTGACCAAGAAAATCGATGTTTTTAAATTTTATTTTTGCTATATTTTTCAACACAATCTCCATCAACACTGATACATTTCTCATAACGGTGTTCTAATTAATTTAATTAATTTAATAAATTAATAAATTATTTAATTAATTAATTAAATTCGATTTAATTTAATTTAAGTCTCATCAACAGTTATAAATCGACGAAAAAATTCGTTTGGATTACACCTACAGCGCCAAATTGCCGTTAGAAATGGTTTTTCGATGCAATTTTTGGTCTAACGTTAGGAAATGCGGCACCCACATTGCACACAGCTTTCCATCTTCAAATGGTTTTGCAAAATATTTCGCACACGTTCAGCTGACATCGTACAGGTCTCAGCTATATTGAATTTTGAAAAATAAAACAAAAAAAAACATTTAAAAACATCGATTTTCTTGGTCAGGTCGGAAACTCTTCAGACCACCCTCGTATATATTCAATAATTCAAATCAAACAGTAATAAAATTGAATTCAATATATTTTTTTTATCATCTTATAAATGCTTTGATTGGAAAACAGTATTTGTCTGACACATTTTGTCATTTTTCTTTTTTTTTTTTTAAATTATTTCTGAAAGAAATTTTTAATTATATGATAGAAATAAAAGAAGATTAGGAGTAGTAGATGAAAAAAAAATAATTTCGAGAACATGAAATTTTCTCTGCCCCGCATTTACGTCTTTTCATTTAAACCTCACCCACTCCCATCCATCTCACTCACCCATCCTTTTTCACCTACCCATCTCATCGTCTCCTTGTTGCCAATTGGGCTCGTTCAATTAAAGTTTTACAACTAAAAAGAGAAAATCCATTTGAATGGAAATTCTATTTAAACGTATTCTCTCTTTTGCACCCTGTTTAATATTAATAAACGCAATCTATCCAACAGAAAAATAAGAAATAATGAATTTTATTATTTAATTGATTTCTATGTTTGTGTAACTCTATTTTTATCAATGTATATAATTTACGAATTCTTAGTTAAAAATACATTATATTCATATTTCATTTAATTTAAAATTTATTCTATAATTATATATAAAAAATTACTTATAAAAATAAAGATTTATTTTAAATTATTAAAGCTTTGGTGGTTGTTTTTATTTATAACGGAATTTTGTATTTTTTGAATAAATTTACAATAACAAATACCAATATGTGGTTTTATTTACAAAATTCCGTTATAAGATTTATTTTATATAAATAATTTCTATCGTGTTAATTAAAAAAAATGTTAGTAACAATACTAGAAGAGAAAAGCAAAATTGTCTTTTTACCGACCGACGATAGTAAGGGAAGTATTGTTTCCACACCAAATTTCACATTTGGAGATTTTTACATATCTCCACGATTCATGCATTTTCTAAACAGAAAAAAGTATTTTTAGCATGATGTCTGTCCGTCCGTCCGTCCGTCTGTCCGTCTGTCCGTCCGTATAGATGTGTACAACCTGAACGACTCAACCGATTTTGATGAAATTTGGTATATTTACTTAATGCATCAGTGGGATGAATTGATAAACTTTTGGTGCAAATCCGGAAACCGGAAGTGGTTGTATTAGCGATCGACGATAGGAAGGGAAGGGTTATTTTCACACCAAATTTCACATGAGGAGATTTTTTACATATCACCAGGAATCATGCACTTTGTATTGGTTTTATCCTCGAGAAAAATCATATTAGTTTTTTCTTGATTTAAAATTATATGATGTCATCCCGCCATTCATGACGTCACAGCCTGGTCTTGCATATATATTATAAATAAAATAAAATTATAAATGTTTATATTTATTATTTATGTATCCATATCTGTTTTTTATTACATTAATAGATATATTAAAATTATTTGAAATTGTTTCTGTAGCTGGAAATTAATTTACTTCAAACCGTCGGTCGGTTCGGACCTGGCCACAGGTCAACTTATTTCATTTCTATTAATATACCTTATTCTGTTTTATCAAAAGGCACCCTTATAGCAACTAGGTTTTGCAACGACGAAAAGATTAAGCAACAACCTGACAATCTTTGGAACCTTCCTTCGCAGACTACTTCTAGTAGTCGCCCGATTGAAGAATTTTTTTGAAGTGTCCTTGCTACTCAATGTGGTGTAGTTCTATTGATATTTTCAATATCTCATTTTGGCTTTACCAATAATATCATTTTTGATTGTTTTTTATATAATTATTGACCTCGAAATAAATCTCCATTTTAACCAGCTTCCTCTGAATTATATTAAATTAATTTTATTTATACTTAAATCTAAATGAATTTGGTGAAGTTCGACCCCTCGAACTCACACACAAGTTCGGTGGACTAGGATTTTAACCTATATTGTAATACATAAGCATAAAAATGTCTGCTAATAGGTGAATGTCATTAAGACACCATAAATTAACACCTGGCCACAGGTCAACTTATTTAAATTTAAAACCTACCTACAAAACATACCTAGATTCAAATTATACTGATATATTACCCTAAAAAATGATATCTTGGGATTATAAAATGTAAAGAAACAAAAATTTCACATTCGTTTTTTTTTTTACTTTTATGACAATATAGGGATGTAACTCTCGGAGGGTAAAAATAAATTAATTTAAATACATATTTGGAAAAGGTACAATTTTAAATAATATGTATTATCTTTAGATTCATATTATATTTACTTTTAAAATAAATTTTTATATATATACCTATATATATATAAAAGTGTTACAATTTTTATTTCCATAAATATAAAATCTACCATATTTGTTTAATATTACTTCTTGTTTAGTTTGTTCCGTTTATTAAATCATTTAATTAAATCTAACTAATACGATGGGTTAAATATTGTATAGGAATTTTTTAAATAAAAAAAGAGATATAAAAAATAGATATATACAATTGATTAAAACATTAATTAATTGATAAAAATTGTTTTGCAAACTTTTTATAACGCATTTGAATCAATAAAATAAAATAAAATAAATAGATCAGTAAAACAAAACAAAAGTATCAATAATAATGAAAAAAATATAAATATATATTTACAATCTTGTTAAAATTGTATATCAAAATTTATTTACTAAAAATTACAATATTATAAACAGTATATTTTAAGAAATTATTGGTCACAACAACCACATTTGTCCAAGTTTCCTTAACACCCATCAAACTCCTATTTTCTCCCATCTCTTTTACGTTCCTTCCTACTTTGTCCGTCTACCACTCCTTTGTTCTTCCAACTGAACGTTTCCCAATTGGTCTCCCCGCCAATATATTTTTAGCTATTGTTTCTTCTCGCATTCTTGCCACATGACCTACCCATCGCAACTTTCTTGATTTTATGACCCTATGTCTAGAGATGCATAGAGGTCATGCAACTCCTTCATGTGTATTCTCTGCCATTCCCGGCGACCTTATCTTTCTTTGGTCCATAAACGATGTGAAGAATCCTATTTTAAAATATTCTAAATCTGCTCTCGTCTCCTAATGTTATAGACCACGCTTCACACCCATTGAATCGGAAAAATAATTGTTATATATATTTAATTTTGATTATTTTTAATAACAGGCGTTACCCGCTAGCAATTTCGATTTAAATTCTTCTCGAATCTTCTAAGAAAATAAATGAATTAATATAATAGAGGAGTCAGAAAATATAAAATTAAATGGTTGGTTTTATGTTAATTGGGAGAATGCAAATACTGGTACAAATATATTAAGAGGAAATATCGGTTAATCTTATAGAGCAGGGATCGGCAACTTTTTTCAATAGTCGGGCACATTTCTGAAATAATATAACAGGGGTGGGCACACTTGGTGATACTTAGAGCCATATTGGAAAATCGAAAATGTTTAAGAGCCAAATCAGAAAAAAAATTTATCTTTGAAAAAAAGGGGAAAAAAATCGAAAATGTTTAAAAGTCTGATCGCAAAAACATTTTACTTTTTTTTAAGAGCCATACCTTTTTTGTGTCATGACTTTAAATAATTAATATTATACTTAGTAATAATTTAATACTTAGTAATTTGAATGCGGGCACTTGAAAATGGCTTCGCGACCCCTGTTATAGAAGATCGGGTTTAAAAAAGAAGGGTCTAATTTAGAAATCGAGAAAGATGTTTAAACATGTTGGACGCGTTCACTGAAAGTAGTAGAAAATGGGTTGACTACTCAGAATTCAAGTTTGATAATTCAGGTACAAAATTGATCTCTCAGCCATTATTATTAAAGTTTTAGTATTTTGATTATTAAAAGTTATCAAATAAGGTATATTTAATATAGGTGTGTAATGTGATATACGTATTTAAGAAAATTATTTCCAATTGTATTATATAGATATTGTTTTAAAGTTACTCTACTCGGATTTTTACTAAACATATATTAAGTTTCAATATAAATTCTCCATGATGGATGTTTATATAAAAACAAGAAAGGATATTTATCTTGTCTATATATATATATAATCTTTAATGGAGCTAAACAGCTGTGCTCATTTCTTTAACCTGCGGGGTAGTGACAAGTTGCACATTCAAAAGAACATAAATACCACGATATACGAGTATATGTATTATTTTTGTTGTATTTTTTTCTTGTGTCTTTCTATGATTTTATTGTCTATTATTTTTCTCTCAAGTTGTATAACCATTAATTTTGTTTCTAAAAGACAATCTCCTTTATCAATGTTTTAAAATAACATCTCTTTTATTCATTCGCTTTTTCTTTATCATACTCGTATAAACAATTTTGACGATATTTTAATATAATATTATATTACACACAATTTGTTGCAAACATGACATCAAAGTAGATTTATATTATGTAATAGAATTTTAAAATAAATTTTATTAAACATTAAAATTCAGATCGAATTCATTGTTTCTCGAATTGATTAATTGAAAAGTTTTTGAATTATGGTAAATAAAACATATGTGTTTATGTTCCAATAAATACAAATACAACTGATTAAGTAACATCTGTTTATCTCTTGCAAGATTTTTTTTAATTTTTATATATTTATATTTAAAAAAAAAACAAGAAAATTGAAAAATTAATAAAAAATTAATTAATTAATTTAAAAAATATAAATCTAAGAAAATGAAAATAATTTCCTTCTATAAAAATCATTTGAAATTGATAAAATACAATTGGGAATAAAAGAATAAAGTACAATTTTAACAAAACTAAGAGAAACATATTTTGTACATATACAATAAATATATATATATAAGGAAAAACTAAGAATATGACGCGGTAGGGATATGTGACGTTTTTTATATCTTGTAAACTATCTCGTTTTGTGTGGGAAAGGCATTGGGGGCGATAGTAGTGGCCTTTATGACCAGATGAAGAGGGTCTACCACCTTGAAAATCAACAAATGCAAAATTTCATAATATTTATTGTAATAGTTCGAAATTAGTTTCCTTTTGCAATTTTTGTAAGTGTAGTATATGCTACGTTTTTGCACATTTTTAAAAATTAATACTAAGGTTTATTTATTCACATATCCCTCATTGTTTACTATTTGCAAATGTTTATTTAAAATTGTGTCGAAGGAGCGATAAAACATGTGTGCTAGGGATATGGCGTGCGTTATACTCTGGCTTGACAGTGAAAAATTAAACTCTCCAAACAATTTAGTAAGACGAAAGAAATAATCATAGTTTCAGACTCGTGTAAAAAATATTATTTAAGTTATTTACTATTTTAATTCTTAAAACTTATCTAATTAAATATTTATACATTTCAACTTTATGAGTTTTTATTTTTGTTTTACGTGTAATTTCCCATAAGTAATATCACCGCCTCTGTTAGGGATATTACGCAAATGTTTACTTTTTTAAATTTATAAATTTTAATAGTTCTAATTTTAAAAATAAATCTCTAATTTTTGCTATAAGTACCTAATAATTCTAGTTACTATTAACACCAACAAGTATGTCATAATAGGTAGCAGGATTTGAGATTTGGGAAAAAATGTGTCATATTCTTCTGATTTATCTTATAATAATTATATCTCGAATCTATCAGGGATGTGAGTGAACACGGATTCAGCCTATAATAATATTGAAATATCTTTGAACAATTAATCCATAATTGAATGAAAAATATATCAACTAATAGAAGTAAAATTCACTAAATAATAACTAATTAATTTCTATAAGTTAAATAAAAAGAGAGTAAGACAAACATAGAAAAGAAATAAACCATATTTATAATGGGACCAATCATTCATGTACCACCAGTGGTACAAGCCGGCGGGAACATGTAATAAGATAATTTCGAACAAGTAAGTCCAACGATATTTAAAAATAACATATATATATATAAATAGAGATATATAAACAAACTAAATATATTAATATTGATTCATTTACTTTTATTAACATTTACATTTATTTTCTTATTTAAAATTTTTTTATCTAATAAACTAGAAGAGACCGAGAAATAAGGAGAGTTTTATTGAAATTAAAAAAGGAATCCACTGGCAAAGTTTCATCCATATCCCTGAAGCTTCCCGTTTTGTAAACAATTACCTAAGAAAAAACAAAAAAATTTAACAATAAAGTAATAAGTAATTATCCACTCATTTATTTTCTTATTTAAAAAAAAATAAATAAATATAATCATAAAACACATATTTAAAATTTGTTTTTGTTTTTTTTAATAATTATTAATTATTTTAAAATAAATGTAAGAGTTCCTTTACATTATCTTATTCAAATCATTTCAAAGGAATAATTTTTTAATTATATAAAACGTAAATTAATATTTCTGTAGGCCTTTATAATAAGTTCAATCCCAATGGTTGTGTTTTATTAATTAGTAAGAAAATAATATTAAATTAATTGTATGTGTTTATGAATAAAATTTTTCTTTTGTTGAGGAATTTATTTAGTAAGATTATATTTAGATAAATAGATGTCTTGATTGAGCTTTTGAAAACAATTTAGCTTGTTTGGCGTGTGTAAGTAAATAAATATGAGCTTTGATCTAAAGTTTGTTTAATCAAGACAGTTGGGATTTTTTTTTCATTTCTCTCTTCCTCTTACGAGTTAGTATGTGTAGTATTAGATTGTGTGCATAACAGAAATATAAATATCAAAACATTATGAAATGGAAATAACATAAAAAGAGTTAAATTAAGACGTAAATGAAAAGCATGAACCAAAGAGAAATACCGAAGGAGAGTGAGGGATTTTGTTGGAATTTTCTCTATTAAGAGAACAAGAAATATGACATTGTGAAGTATAATTCCCTTTAAAATATTCCCAGAGGTTTATGATGTATTTAAACATCAATTGATAATAAGAAAATTTAAAATAAAATTAAGAAATTATTTTCAATTCAGTAAACAATTTAAAGCTTTAAGGGAAATAAAGATATTTTTCAACTCTTGATTTTATTTTACTCTTTTGTTTAATTGTATTCTTTAAAGGCCTATCTATGTACCTATGTAAGTCATGTTGGGGCGATTAATTGATAAAAATTAATACTTCAGTTTTAGGTTTATGGAAATGAATTGAAAAAAAAAACAAAGAAGAATTTGAAAACATAATAAAAATTATGGAACTACGAGTAAAAGTATACATATTAATTATTTAAATAAAAAATATATAATACCAATTTGTCTTCAATTGTAATTTTTGAAAATGGTTTAAAATTAAGAAATTTTAATTGAGTCATTTTAATAAATAAACTCAAATTCCCTTTTACTAAATTCTCTGAAACAAAAATCTGGACTGTCTCCACTTGTCTTTGAATTGGAATAAGTAACATTAATAAATAATATTTATTAAACCGGCGCGTGTTTGCTCTTTGTTGATGGCACCATGTCACGTGTTGGCGCGTGAGATTTGCAGTGTTAAAAAATTAATTCTGGTACTTTCAGCGATTCAATCAAGCTGAAATTTTATATATAGCAGTTTTATACAATTATTAATCATGTGAAAAACTATCAAACATATATCTATCTTTTTACGGTCAGTTGAGAGAGAAAAAAATGAAAACGTGGTAGTCAATGACCCTCTTCCTAAAGAGCTACATTTTTCAAAAGTTGATAGGAAACTACGAATTTTGAATAATGTCCGTATAACAAATTTCATTATTCTAGCTTAAACGGTTTTTGCGTAATCTTGTCTCACACACACACACACACACACACACACACACACACACACACACACACTTACACAGACAGACAGACATTTCTCTCAACCTTAGTGAAAATGACTCAGGATCCTTCAAAACGTATAAAAATATCACAATCTCGACATCGAAAATTTTCGTAATTAAAAATAGTTGGCGCCACATAAGCGCGCAGGCGCACTGAGCAGCAGGTTATGCATTGTTGTTATAAATCTGATAAATAAAGTTTGTTGTTTAATAAGCTAACCCATTGAGTTATTATTTTATCTTCTTGTCCCATCCTATAACTAAATTTAAATAAAAATTAATTTCATATTATACTATAATAACTATCATTTTTATAAATAAATAAATTTATTTATTTGTGAACAAATATACAAAAAGTTTTATTTGAAACAAGAAAAATATAGCCGTTATTTTTTCAATTGTACAATGTTCTCTATCAGTTGTCTGATTTGTTGATGTTGGTTGTCAGTCAGGAAGTTAACGATATAAATTAGACCAAAATTCGAAGCGATATCTTCATCAACCGGGTTGCGTGTGTCAAAACAATTGATGCAAATGCTTTCATGATGCCACATTAATTTATGACTTTACACGTGAAAAATTATATATCAAATCGGAGAGGAGAGGTTGTTTTGTGAATGACCTTATTATTAAATATTAAATTGAAAAAGATGAAATTTAATATTTATTTACATATTTACAAGTTATATGCCTGATGCCTTATCCTCGTATTTATTAATTATAATATTAGCTGCTCTGACAGTCTTTGGCGCTCCTTGATATATATTGATTTTATATTTATATTTTATTTAAATTTAAATTTCGTAGAACCTCGAATGTTGCTTAATAAGAAGTTTAAATAAAAAATCTATAAAATTTGAGTATATTAAACATATTATAATTAAAACTAAAAAAAAATAAATAACATTTAAAATATCAATTTATACGCTCCGTGAATATTGTGAAATTGATTTGTGTGATACGCATTTCCAGTAATTTTTAAGATTAAAGACGTCGCTCCCTCCCTTATAAGAAACTTATAAGTCTGCTACCTCAGCCGAATGTGAATTCAGTGACTATTTGCTCATCATTATTGAGATTCTAAATTGAGGCAAGAGAAATTATAATATTATTAACTTATTTTCATTTAAATCCGCACTTTAGTAATTATTATTCTTTTAAAAAATTTATAAATTTATATTTATTTTATCTATTGAGAATTAAATATATACCTATTGATAAAAAATTAATTAAATTATTATAATAAATTTTTGTTTGTTATGAAATATCTAAAACATGTCAGAAATTATTAATTTAGAAAGATTCTTTATTGTGATATTAATTACGAACAAGATGCTTTATATAATTTTTATTTATATATGATTTCATACTGTTTTAACAAATTGTACAATATTTAGAGTTTAGAAATTTGTCCCAATTTCACGGGGGTAATATGAAAAAAGAGTTTACTTTGTCTACAACATTGTTAAACAATTTTATTAAAGAATAATAATTAAACTATTTTAATCTATATAAATCCAGATTTAAATAAACAATTAAAATAAAAAAAAAATTATAATTGATTCAAATCATTATATAGTGAGTTTTATAAAATTTGGAGTTTCATAATATATCAAAAAATTATTTTTTAGGTTTTTTTAATTAGATATAAAGATAAAATCAAATACAAATGTATAATATTGTAGGTATATGCAATTTTATGTTATATTTTAACATTATATATATATCCGGGTTCTCAAGATCATGAAATATAACTTATCTAATATTTTTTTATAAATTTTAAACAATTCAAAAATAAAAGCTTTTTAAAATTTACGAGAAGGGATATACAATTAGTATTATTCTTTTTTTATATTATCATTTAATTTATATTTTTTTCAATTATATAAAATTTCTATAACCAAGTAATTGTCCAATTTTTAAAATTTTGCTAGTAATGTAATGTAATGTAAGGTAATCTGCAACATATGAAGTGAATAATGAACTTGATAATCTTAATATTGCAATGCAATATACATTTTTCTGTAATCAATAATCCTGAATTTTCTACAAGCAGTGAACTTTAGACTTCATTTTCTCAATTTCTTTAAATGTGGAGTTAATCACTTTGGCTTCTGAGTGGCACATTTAAGTTAAACATATTAATTAGTCATGTAGAATAAATGATAATATAATATATGATTAATTAAAATCTCTTCATTTTTATAATTATATATGAGTCCGTACTTTATTAAAATTAATCTAATGGGGTAATTTTAATTATTAACTAGATACTTTCGCTTATATACAATTATTTTATATGAATGAATTTTAGTGATGGAAATTAATTTAAAATAGCGGAGGGAAGGATGGGAAATACGATTACAATCGAATATTTTATTACCTTCATGTAATCAATCATATTTAATTGTGTTTGAATATCAATTGTATAATCGGAGAGAAAGGGCAGTAGACGATCGAAGGATTTCGATTTCGATATTCGCGTGGTAGGTAGACAGAGAGGGAGGGAAAGAAGAGAAGAATTGGAAAGGAAAAAAAGAGAAAACCTCAAAGGGCATATTAGGAGATAAAAAAAAGCTCTTTGGCTTTATTAATGTCCTGGGAAATTTATCAAATATATTTTATCAGTGATTTTAATAAAATGGAATTACATTGATGGAGTGTTAGATTGAATTTTACTTGCTTATGAAATTAAAAGGTTTTGTTATTTAATATCAAGATGAAAATATTTGGATGAAATTGCATATAATCAATTTTGTAATAGTGACATTTTTTTCTAAATATAAAAATATTATACATGTCAAAACTATTGGATAGTTTTTGTTTTTTGAAACATTAGAAAAGTCAAATGAACCTGGTTGCCTTCTAAGCGGGGTAGAGGTGTTGTATGATTTGTACAACTGATCCTCTCAACCTTGATATCGATTTACTTTAATCCCAAATGATTATTATATTATCATATACCTAAGAATCAGACATAAATCCCAAATTTTATCAAAATAAAGAAAAATAACATTTTTTTATCTCATTAGGATGAGTAAGATTATAATATGATATTATATCTTCTTTTAAAAATTAAACTATAATTTTTATGAATTGATGCAATTGCTGATTTCGCAATTTGTTACAATTTAATTAAGAAAAAATATTTCTTTTCAAGACATAAAAACGGATTTTCAGAATCATATTTGTAAATCATTAAAGTTGCAGCATAGTCTAATATTAAGGAGAGATAGTGAATATTGAAACATTGTGAAAAGAGACCTCATTTCGGTTTTATTGGCAATGCAAAAAAATATATCGGATATTTAATATTAATCATTAAAAAATAAATATTTAAAAAAAATTAAGTCTTAGATAAGATATATTTACTATATGCCAATATTATTGTGTAAATGTATGACCCTTTATAAGCTTATACTTTATATATACACATATCTCAGCAAAAAAATATTTCTCTTTTTTTTATCCGAGTTCTCTTCGCAAAAGTAAATATAATAAACAACTATTATTCACAAATTGAATATTTTTTTAAAAAAATCCTTCTTTTGATTTTATTTCAACAAAAAAAGGTTTTTGTTTTCTATTGAATTGTCTAAACAGGATTTATAAAATCTATTTATCCCTCAACAGTTATATATATATATATATATATATATATTCGTTATAGGTACCCTCACTGGTTTATCTTAATGAAAATCTCTTCATTGTTAAATTAAAAAAAATATATCAATAATTTTCGAATTATATGAATATATACATATATATATAGATATATATCAATGAATTGAATTTATATATTTAATATAGAATTTAAATATATTATCTATATATATATATAAAAAAAGGTTTTTGTCTGCACATTGCTCAGAATTTAAAAATTTTTGCATATCTTCGCGTTTCATGACCTCTAGAATCCAAAAGTGACTTTAGAATATTTCATGTCTGTCTGTCTGTCTGTCTGGAAAAAATCTATTTTATAGACTCAGAATTGGCTGAACCGATTTCTATGAAATTACATCACAATATTCTTATATACCTCTAGAGTAACATAGGCTATACATTTTATTAATATTTAATCAATAACCAAAGAAGTTAATTTTTTAAAGTTTATATAATTCTCTGTGTTGTTCATTCAAGAGCATCTCGCGGTGCACTGTCCCTAGAGGAATGATTTTAAACAATGAATTATCATAGCGATTCCCAATCAAAGAATTATTATAATATTTCACTTTTTGTTTTAAATTCTAATATTCAAATATCAATTCAATTAAATCATTTATTCTAAAAGTTCTCATTTTAATTAATTTAATAAAATATATTTAGATCATATTTTACCTAATTTTTATTTATTCTTTCTATATATAATTAAATAGTTCTTCTTTTAATGAAATAATAATATTTAGATATATTTCAAAGACACATAATAAAATTCTTGTTTAATATATGAAAGTATTAAAAACTGACCTTTTCTATTATCTATAATTAAAAGAGAATGTTAAAATGATTTCTATTTAAATTTCAATTGATTTTTGATTTTGATAATCATGTAGAATTCCCAGAAAATAATTGATATTGAAAGAATAAATATTTATCAGAATTTATCATTTTTTTAGATAAATTAAACAGTAAATTACAAGATAAAAGTAAAAAAGAAAAAAATTAGCCCTACCGTTTGAAGGTCCCTAGAATAAATGTCACTTTAAATTGCAAATAAAAAAATTATATTTCCTTAAATGAATAATAATATCCAAATATATATTAAAAAAATCAACTCATATTGAATAGAAAATATTAAAAAATAGAATAATAATAATAAATAGAAATATATATATATATTTATAGGGTACGATATATAATATATCTTATTATATTAAATGACATGAAAAAAATGAAATAGAAAAGAGATTAATTAGAAGAAAAGAAGATATATTCATTTTCAAATTCTAATAAAATGTGTAAATAATTTTAAATTAAATTTTGAGTAATGTGCAGATATATCACGTTAAATATATATATATATATGTATATATTAATAAATAAAATATCATTCATAATATGAATATGAATAAAAAACAAATATGATATTTTTCTATTAAAATAATTATTTAAAAAAATCAGGATATCATTTGAGACTTTATTACAATGATGGTAGGGGTGATGTTAATTGATTGCTTTATATTGGTGAATTATAATAATTTCAATAGAATATACACTTACGCTTTTGATATAGTATTGAGAGAAAGAGCGCCATCGCCGCCCGCCTGGTTTGAGTTGGCATACGCACTCACACAACGAAATCGACTGACTGACTGTGCGAGCATTCACTCGACTAGGAGCCCCTGGCATTTAGGCAACCAGCAATACAAGCCACCTAATTTAAACTTTAAATATTTAAATAATATGCTCTATTATTAATTATTAATCGTATTAATTTTGCATCTAATATTCACATAAAGATTTTAAAATAAATTTATATATTTGAATTTTCTAATATAAGAAACGAATGGTTATCAATTTTAATGGAATTTAAAAAAAAAATAAACAAATAAAAATTTTAAAAGAAACTATTGAAAAATAAAATATGAATTATAATATAATATCAAGATAATATCAAGATGATAGATATATCATATATATTAGGTTTTTTGGAATATTGTTTTGATATTTTCATAAATTGGTTTAAATAGAATTAATAAAAATAGAAAAGTAAAGAGCTATCAAAAGATGATTTAATACGAGATAAAAAACGAAAATTTAAACAAACTTTATACAAAATTGATTAAGATACCTTAAGTCTATACCAGTCTATGCCAGTAGGTATAGATGATTATTAAGAATAAGTAAATTTGAAAATTTACTTTATTTAATAAGTTAATTAGTGTTTCATATTTTCTCTCTTTAAATGACAGTGGGGTAAAATAGATCATCCACCCCCTTTTGTATTGAATGAGGTGTGTGTTTCATCAATCCGATCATAAGATTTAAAGTTTTTAACAAAATATTCACTGATAACATTTTGTTGAAATAAGAAAACTTTTTGGATTAGTACTATATTTTTGTGAGTTTAGCAAATTTATGAAATGTATTTGTTTTCAACTGCTTTTAGCTTCAATGGTCCTTTTGCGAATGAGCTGCAATTGTCAAAAGTTGATAGAAAACTACGAATTTTGAATAATGCCCGTATACAAAATTTCATTATTCTAGCTCAAACAGTTTTTGCGTAATCTTGTTTACACACACAGAGAAAAACATTTTTCTCAACCTTATTGAAAATGACTCAGAGACTTTCAAAACGTATGACATCATCAAAATCTCGCCATCGAAAATTTTCGTGATCACAATCTCTCATCTATATATATAAAAAAAGGTTTTTGTCTGCACATTGCTCAGAATTTAAAAATTTTTGCATATTGCAATTATGTTAATTTTATTTTATAAATTGTCTCAAGTCTCTAACTTTGCATTTTCTCAAATTTCATTATAGTTAAAAATATTCAATAATAATCTAGCAATGAAAATAAAATATCAAAATGAAATGATCAGGAAATATTATACTCTATTTCACTATTATAACATATACAATACTTACGAACCATAGGCGGAGAAAATATTAGGAGATATCATTGCTGGTTCAGGCCAAATCGAACAACATTAATTAAGATATTTTCATTATGACAGATATTAGGAAAAAAACCGCGAATTCAATATTTCTGTTCACTAATTATTTGTAGACTTTAGTTAAACATACGCATGACTCAATACATCCGGATAAACTTTTTCAAATTTTGATATTCAAATATGTCTTGAAGGTAGTAAAAAAAAGAGTAAGATGCGGATATCAATTGTAAAATATTAGGTTATCCAGACCAAACTTTTTGACCTCACGGACCAGTTAATTCATAATTTAAATCCCGCGGACCACTAATAGGATTTTTTAAGTGTTAAATATATTTATAAATAAAAATTGTGATCAAAGAACAAATAAAATTTACCTAGTTAATAAAATGAAACCATTAATAGTATTGTTATGAATCATGTTTTAATGCATCTTAAAACATAACTTAACATGATGAGTAAGTATATTCCACATTTTTCTGCGGACCAACGAAATTTTCTCGCGGACCACCACTTTGGCAACCGCTGATCCAGACGACTTAATTACAATAGGAGATTCGGGAATTACAATTACAGATAGCGAGGAAAAATTAATGGAGGTTTGAAATTAATAGTGATAAGAAAAAATATTTAGTAACAAAGAGGAACAGTATTAACATACAAAATCTTAATATACAAAATGTAGAATTTGAATATGTAGAAAAATTGAATGTAATCACGAAAGATAATAATATTTGAGAAGAATTTAAATCGATGTTGCAATCGGGAAACACCTGTTATCATGAAATAAAGAGGCTTATCTCATCAAAATTATTATGAAAGGGGATCAAAATTAAAATATATAAAACAATTATTTTGCCTGTTGTATTATATGGGAGGGAGGCATGGTCTATGACCCTGGGAGATGAGAGTAGATTCAGAGTATTTGAGAATAGGATTCTTCCCCACATTTATTAGCCAAAGAAAGATGAGGTCACCGGGGAATGGCGGAGACTGCATAACGAGAAATTGCATGACCTCTCTGCATCTTCAGAAATGCCACGTGGCTAGAATGGGAGAGGAAAAAGATATTGGTGGGGAGACCGAATGGAAAACGTCCGCTTGGAAAACCAAGGACGCGTAGGAAGGGACGTAAGTGAGATGGGACAAGGGCTCAGGATAGGAACACTTGGAGAAATGTGGTTGTTGCGGCCAAGAACTTTCGAGCACCTTTGAGCCACATAGATAGATAGATATAACATATACAATAATAATATAGTACCGGGACCCCGAGCCTCGGCTCGGTACTTAAGTTAAAAAAAATGATTCATTATTATTGGATTTGGCTGGTAATATTAATACCTGGGACACCGAGCTCTCGCTCTACCCTTTAAAAAATATTGATATACAATTCTTTAATTATTTATTACAATTATTAAATGTATTAAATAATATTTTATTGAAAAAATATTAAAAATTATAAAACTATCTAAAACTTAATTAATAAAAGAACAATGAATAAATAAATCACGAAAATAGATAAAAAAAAAATGCAAACGGCGAGTTTCGATCCTTCGAACTCGGGGAGTAAAAAAAATTGTTTTTACCACTGGTCTAAGATATTTTAATAATAACAAACATATTTTTACCATCTTTCAAAGACATTTATTTGTTTTGTTGTTTTTTTTTTTGAGAGAGATTAATAAATATATATATATTTCATTAAAAATAAATATTTTTAATTTTATTTCGAAATTAAATAATGAATTTTAAAATATTTTAAATATAAAAAAATGTTAATACAATATCATTTAAAAAAAAGCGGGAGTCAACCAACCGTATTTTATTTTGTTGTTTTTTTTTGAGATAGATTAATAAATATATATATATTTTATTAAAAATAAATATTTTTAATTTTATTTCGAAATTAAATTCGAAATTAAATAATAAATTTTAAAATATTTTAAATATAAAAAAAATATTAATACAATATCCTTTAAAAAAAGGCGGGAGTAAAATTTCAAAATGGATGCCATTGACGTCACCCATATATAATTTTTAATTAAGAAATAAATAATGAAGCTGTATGTTTCAAGAGATGTGATCAATAAAACTCAATTTTTCTTTATAAATACTATATCTAGTGTGAATTTGAAAAAAATTGTTAGAGCTGTTTTTGAGAACCAATATAGAAATATAGATAGATATATACAATTTTAGCTAGCATAATAAGATAAGATAAGATAAGAGAAAAAATTAGCTCACCTATGATTTATGCAACCTAACCGTTAAGAAAGTAATGGTTTGTATAATCATAAGGCGAACTATTTTTATTTATTCGTATTGTGACTTGGTTTTTCACTTTAAAAGAGTTGTAGGTAAATACAAAATAAGTTTTGTTTTATTTTAAACACAAATATATTTTATAAAAAACTGCATAATGAGGAATTGGATGATTCTATGCATCTTCAGACATTCTGATATTGTAGAGCAACAGAGATAGATAGAAATATTACATATATAATAATAATATATAATTAATTTAATGAATTTAAATATATTTTAAATAAGAACACAAAGAGAAATTAATGTTTTATGTAAAATACTGATTAAAACAAAATGGATGAAAACCTTTTACATACAGTCTTTCAACCAAGTATCACTTCGGGGGTACAGGGGCAGAGCTCACGTCTATGTGTGAAGAGCTTCGAAGGTGGGCTGAGCAGCTAGTACTGATGTATTAATATTTTATATTATTAAAAAATGGTTTTATCTATTAATATTATTAAATTTACTATAATTGAAATATATATATATATATATATATCTTTAGATTTAATGTTCATCTTGTTGATTAGCAAAAGCTAAATTATAATTTTGTTGGAATATTTCCAAGGGTCAAAATAAAGTTAGATGAGTTTAATTTTTTTTTTTAAAAAAATCTAAATCGGAACAAGTAAGAAATCAAGGAAGTGAGAATGGAAAAAAGAAATAAAGTAAAGTTTGGGCCTCCATCTATTGTCTCTCTATTATTAAAAGAAATAAAAATAAAAAACAGAACATTCCAAGATAAAAATTTAAAGATATATATAAATATGCTTTTTTAATTAAAATTAATATCTATATTTATTTTCTTTTTAAAACATTAAACTACTATAAAATTAAATTTCTAAATAATATTTTTATTGTTCACAGTAATTAATCATAAATTGAAATTTTTTATAATAAATTGTAATTATAAAAATTTAAGTATATATGCATTTCTTTTATTTATGAAAATGGGGGGGAAAAAAATAAATTAGGATCAGCTTGGTTGGTATATATAGCCAACCGCTTTTCTTATCAATTTGTTGATATTAATAAGCCGTTGATCTGCTTGGTTTCTTCATTCATTGGATTCGTCGTTTCGACTTCTTTTAACTTCAACCTTCTCCTATGCCAACCCTCACTTTCTACATATCTTTCATTTAAAGAATCTTTTTTTTAATCTAATACAGTACAAAATCTAAGTTGAAATCCTGTCTGACATCAATACTTCCCCAGCGATTTAAATCCCAGACTGTCTACCCACATCTATTTATTCTACCGTTTCAATCTCCTCTTACCTCTTTCTCCCACACCTTTTCCTCATTTATTTATCTGTCTTTCTTATATTGTTATTATTATTATTATTATTAATCTTATTATTATTATATTTATTCTTGGTAATAAATCAACCTTTTATACGTTAGAAAGGCTAGGAACATAATAAAGAAAGAACGAAAGAATAAATAATAAAGAAATAATATCACATTCCCTTTTAAATGATTTTTATTAAAATTATATTTACAAAAGAAAAAGAATCAAAACAAATTGTATTTTAAGATAAAAATAAAAATTAAATTAAAATACAAATTATATTAAAAGTTAATTTTAATTTACTTAATTCAAATTTCAAATAATTATTTAAATTTTGTTTAATTAGTTTTATTATGCTGTTTTGTTTGAATGGATCAATATTCTCTTACCAAACTCCATTCAGTAAATTTTTTGTTTAATAAATAGCTCTTAATTGACATTTAGGTTTTATTAGTATAATTAGATATTTTAGACTAATACTTGTTCAACAGTTGATTAACACAATTATATTACTAGAATTCCGAATAAAATAATTATTTATTTATTTTTATTGGAAATGTATTTATCAATACTGAAATATATTTTATTTTAAAAATATTTATTAATTTAAACGATATTATATATAAATTTTATTGAATAAATTATTCTACACATGAAATTAATCTCGTATTTAATCATAGTCACCAATTTTTAATACTTTTACTGATTATACCACACGTTCTTCTACTTAACAGTAGACAGCCTAGATCAAAAACTACAAATCCTAGAAAACTGAAATTTTATATTTAAGTAAGAAACCTCTTTGTAATAAGATAAGATTATGGGTCTTAGTCTAAGAATTCCCAAAAAATTATCTCCTAAATAACCTAAATAACTTGAAAATGGAGCCAAAATGGGCGCCAAATTGTCGGAAGCCAAATGTCACAATCATATGTGAAAATAATCCGGAAATAATTTTTCATGATATTTATATATATATATATATATATATATATATATAATTATATATTGTTAAATTTGAGTCTCGACGTTTTGGCTTCCATTTTGGTGCCATTTTCAAGATAATTTATTTAGGAGGGAATTTTTTTTGAAATTCTGGTTCGTAGTCTGTGTGATCAAGAGTTGATGTTGGGATTTCCACCCATTGAACCCGATATATATATATAATAATTTTTTCAAGATTTTTGATATTTTTTTAAAAACGGCTCAAAGTATATTATTATAATTATTTAATTGATTATTTTTAAATTTTTAGAATTAATTTTATAATTTAAATGTGACTCAAAAGTATAATAATCAATTACTGATATTGAAGTCTATGAATCAATTAGATCACAGAAATTTATAACAAATATTTATTTCAAATATTTAAATTAGGAGAGGAAAAGAATACTCAGACGCGATATCAGAAATAAGACTGAAAAATAACAAAATAGCTCAAATAGGTTTGATTAAGAAAAAAAATGTCTTCCAGGTATAAGAGCTTAAACAGAGGAGTAACTAATTGACATAATGTCAAAAGTTCAATGACTTAATATGTCATAAAACACTACAAATACGAATAGTACTTATATCATTATTTTTAATATGATATAATTACTAAACTTTATTTCAACATCATATATTATTTATTTATTATTTATTATTATTATAATTTCAAGAAAAATATATATTGAAAAAAATATAAAATATTAAACATTATTTTTGATTTTTCAATTTTATAATCAGTTGTTACTCTAGTTTATGAAAATGTTTTGAAAGAAATGGAATTAAATAGATTTCAACACACACACACACACACACAGTTAAATAAGCACGGATGAGTAAATAAATAATTATAAATCTTACGCTTTATGGAATCGGTGTATTTAATTTAAGATTAAAATCATAATTAATGAAATCCAATTGTATTTGCAAAATGTAATTACAATCAAATTAATGAAACAGTGAGTGTAGAAGGTGAGGAAGAGAAATGAGAGAGGAATTGAGTTGAAACAAAATATATTGATGAAATTTGTTTGTTTAATTTCTAATGAATTGACCCTTCCTTTTGTTATTTCAAGTGTCCGTCACCTAAATGACCCTCTTGGTTTATTTTTAGTTTATTTCAGCAGATAGATAAGACTTGGTCGTCAAAGAACAGAGGGGGTGGAAATGAAAAAAGAAATTCATTTAAAATGCAAATAGATAGATAGATATTTGCTTGGTTCCAGATTTAAAGAGATTAAATAGAGAAGTTTAAAATAGTTACAAATTAATTTACTTGCAAAGGTTGAAATAAAATTTATTTTTTTGATAATCTAGAAAATTAAATGAAAAAGCATCAAAGTAAGAAAAAGAGAAACAAAGTTATTTTTATAAAGTCTATCAAATATCAATTTAACTTCACTTGTAATATAAATTGAAAAAAATATAGTTTTAGTATAAATTAAATAAATATATAATGAATAATTTATATCTAGAACATGGTTGAATATTATTAAGTGTCATAACACGGATAATAATAATATTAAAAATGATTTCAGTTATTTAAATTTTTATATTTCTTTTTATTTGTATTTTATTTTCAATTATCTCAACTATACCATCAGGTTTGCTCATAAATAAAAATAAGGTAATTATTCAAGTAAACGCATTTTCGTGGATTTGGATAATACTTTACCAGTGGGTTGGTTCCTTTTGCAATTCCAAATAAACTTTTCTTATGAAATTTTTTGTGCCTATTCTAGTTTAAGTTTGATGGCAGATTAGTTATAAACGTAGAAATGTGGCATTAAGCAATGTTTTATTGACTAATTCACTAAATATTCACTTATTCACTAATTTTCGGTTTTTATAAGTTCGGTTTGGATATAGGGAAATTATTTAATTAATTTTTTAATTTTCACAAATCCAAACCGAACTTATAAAAACCAAAAATTAGTGCGCCCTCTAGTAGTCAAAGGGATAAAACATGCTAGCTAAATAGAATATCAATGGATTTATATGCAAATTTTAATAACTTTTCATCTCGTAAACTAGAAGAGGCCCAACAAATTTCATTAGATAAGTTTATTTGGAATTGCAAAAGGAACCAACCCACTGGTAAAGTATTATCCAAATCCACGAAAATGAGTTTACCTGAATAATTACCAAAATTAAAATATTTCATTCTTAATATTAAACATTGTGGTAGTGCAAGACAATGTGAAAGTGAGCCCAATTTTGAATTTTGAATCGATTTTGGCTGATTTATTGCATTTTTAAAAACTGCGTACTTTATGAAACACTCTCTCTCTGTATATATATATATACAGTGGTGCCTCACACAACGAACTTAATTCGTTCCAGGAACAAGTTCGTTATGTGAAACGCAAGGCCAATACAACGGCAGCGATCGTGGAAGCTCGGGCGAGTTCGTTGTGTGAAACGAAGTTCGTTGTATGAATCATAAAATTTAGTTCATTATGGTTCGTTGTGTGCAGCGTTCGCTGTAAGAGGCGTTCGTTATGCGAGGCATCACTGTATATATGTTTAATATCTAAAACTTCAATCAAATTTTATTAATTTTGACTGTTTTGAAATTTTGTTTAAATTAAATAAATCGCATTATAAAATTACAATTTTTTTAAAAAATCTACCTATTAATAAATTTTTAAGTATTTGATCAAAAATTTGAATTTGAGTTTTAAAGTTTAAGGTCCTCTCATTCAAAAATCCAAAGTATTGACAAATATTTTACAACAAGTATTTTGTTATTTTCGACTGACCAGGTGTGCTATTTTACATTATTAACATTATACACTTTGTGTAATTTTTTCCAAAATAATTCTAACGATTTTATTTGAACTCAGCCTATCAGTATGAAATAAAATTATCTTTAGTATCAGGTAGATTATATAAATATTGAAATAATATAGGAGAGCTTATTTTCAATGAATCTATTTTCAACAATATTTTTTATAATTTTGAGCTATATTCTCTCAAATATTAACTATTTCATGATTTCAATTTATATTACTATTTACACCACTACTAGATAATCAATCATTATTTTTATCCGAATATGATTTTCTAATATTTCTTCTTCTATTTTATTAATGATTTAATCTCGTGTAATTATCTTATTACATTAATATAAACTTCCGAGAATTTTCAAATAAATTAATCTCCTACAATTTAATAATTCATAATTATGGTGACAAATTAAAAATCAATTAAGGTATACGAAAATATTTTGATACCAGCTTGAAATAAAAATAAATCATCTATGTAAATATACTATGTTAAATATTATACTATCATCATTTTTTGGCAAGTTTTATGAATTTGTAATTTGTTGATTACATTTCAAATGAAAGTAAAAAAAAATCAGAGATAGTAATAAATAATATATCCTATATAAAAGATAAATCACCTTAACAAAGAGATGAATTTTACAGATTATATAATAATATATTTTTTTAATTGCTCGGTACTTGAAACAAATTATTCCTTATGAATTATGAATATTTAAGATTAAAATTATTATTTTAAAGAAATAAACGATAAAATATATGAAACAATTTCAAATAAATTAAAAGAACATAAATTTAAAAAAAAACAGTCATAAAACATACAGCCTTTAAACGTAGGTATTAATGCACCAAAAACAGAAAAGTATGGCCTGTGGATATAACATAATATATATTTCATAATTTGATTACAAAATATTATTAAAATAAATATTTTTAATTTTATTTTATTTATAATATTTTGGATTTAAGGAAGCGGTGTCCGGCGTTGACCGGCGCCATTTTTTTTTATTATTAAAATTCCTATTTTAAATTAAGAAAAAACTAACAAAAATGATTTTTCCCGAGGCTGAAACCTGATTTTTTTTTTGTAGATATTATCTATGGTGTGAATTTCAAAAAAAAAGCAGTATAGCAGTGTTTCTCACGGCCCAATTTTCAATCATAAATCATTTTTTTTTTTAGAACCATATTGAAAAAAATTGAAAAATAATCGAAAATAGAAGCATATTGAAAAAAAGTCGGGAATTTTCTCTAGGATATGCTCGCGCTCCCCTGGGGGGCGCGCCCCACAGGTTGAGAATCACTGCCTTAGAGCGGTTTAATATTTCAAAAGTACAAATATATATATATATATATATACAATTTTTGCAAGTATAATAAGATAAGATAAGTACTAACCTCAATACAATTGGTATTGAATAGATATGAATTTGTTATTTTATTTTAATAATATATTAATAATAAAATATTAATATTGAATTTTTATTTTAAATATTTTGCCTAAAAGAAGTTATCTGTATGAATTTCATCCAATTAATATTTTTTTCTACAATAAATTTAGCACTTTTAAATATTTTTGTAACTTGTTTATCTGAAAGTACTGATCCAATAAATATTACTTGATGATGATATCTACTAAATTGCTCCTAAATAAATAAATGATTCAATTTATATTATTCAAATTAAATATTTATTTTTTAAGATGGATTTTTATTTTAAAAAATAATTCTGTTTACAATATAGATGTAAGAAAAAGAAAATAAAAAAATAGGTATGTATCAATGAAAATTCTGTCATTTCAGATATAATGACTAGACTAATATTATCTTTAGCATATTTGATAGCATATTATTATCGTTTACATTCAATCTCGCGTATTTATAAAAAGATATAGTTCATATTTAATTAATTAGTAATGAAAGAGAGAAATGGAGTAAAACAATGAAAATTTGATGATCATCCAGGTTAAATATTAAACCATCAGAGGTGGGATCAACAGGTGCTTGCTGGGTGACATTCACGAATTCAACGGAACTCTTAATGATTTTTAACCTCCTGTGCTATCCATCAATTTTTTTTTCTATTTATTCATCACATCTCAAAAAAAAATATTTCTTACTTATTTCTTGTCTACATTGAAATAATTAGAATAATTTATTCCGTACTAAAATGGTTAAACCTTTACTTAGGAATTATTAGAAGAGTTTAAGGAAGGGATGGTGAAACTTTTTGAATGTCCGTGCCACAAAGTCATTATGAAGTAACTAACGTGCCACAATAAAATTGACCTAAAAATACGACCCTTTCACCTTAAAGACACAAATAAAGTGTAAAAAGAGGTTGTAGAAAAGCTAAAATTGTTATGCGACTTCATAAATTTTATCGTTCATTCGAAATGTTGCTTGGTGGAACTATACATAGATATCTAATATCTATTAAACTAGAAGTATTTATATATATATATATATTGTTGTGTGTTGGAATCAAAATATTTTGATCGGCTTGAGCTTCGGATTCAATCCCAAAAAATCCAATGATTTAAATGGCTTAAAAAATGAATCACACGTTATTTTCAAATTATTAGTTCAACTCTAAAATGTGTGTGTGTGTGTGTACGCAAAAAGAATCATGAAATTTGATACACGGGCATTATTCAAAATGCCTAGTTTTCTATCAACTTTTGAGAAATATAACTCATTCGGAAGAAGGCCATTACCTACCACTCATTTTTTTCCTCTAAACTGACCGTAAAAATAAAGATATATGCTTGATAGTTTTTCACATCATTAAAAATTGTATAAAACTGCTATATATATAATTTCAGCTTGATTGAATCGTTGAAAGTACCGGAAATAATTTTTTAACACTGCAAATCACGTGACGAGGTGCCATCGACGAAGAGCCAAACACACACTGGTTTAATAAATATTATTTATTAATTTTAATTTATAATTTATAATCAATTAAATTTAATTTAAATATGATATAGTGGAGACACTCCAGATTTTTTATTTTCAAATTAAAGTTACAAGGGGTAAATCAATATATAAATGTAATCCTCAGTTTATCATTTGTTTAGTATAGTTTGGATTAAAATGAATTCATGGGAAATTTCTTAATATAAATTGAAAATATAAATAATTGATTTGTACAAGACTTCTTAAATAGACCAAATAAAATTTAATTAGATTAAACATAGACACTCAATTAATTCAAATTGAAATTTATGAAATGAGAGATAAAAATTATGTATATTATTCTCCAAGCAGACCTTGAGTGTGTAATAGCCGTGGCGTGTTTAATAGACCGGAACTCGTTTTCAAAGTATCAAGAGCGTGTTGATCCATTTAAATTTGATTAATCTATCAAGAAGTTAATATAATTAAAATCTCCTAGTAATATTCATAGTTGATATAAAGTATAAACAATTTAATTAAAAAAAAAATTATTTCAATTCATGATTGATTATTCTAAAAATTAAGAGTGGTTATAAAATTTTAAATTAAAAACAAAAAGTAAAATAGTTACAGAGTAACGAGAAGTAATACATTTGTCTTTCAAGCTTGTGGACCCGGGCCCACCCAGCATATGAGATCAAAATTGCGAAGTTGGTTGAAATAAGAAGTAGCCAAACAAGAAGAAGAAGAAGTTGAGATGGTCCTTTGTATTGATCATACTATATATCTACTCCAAAGCCTTCTTGATAAACGCTATTCATTCATATGATGTTCAAAATACAGTTATATAAACAATATTTATAATAAAACATTCCTCATTATAAAACTTGAATTTTTTTTTTAATTAAAGTTGGTTGAAATAAGAAGTAGCCAAACAAGAAGATCAGATAAAGGTTGAGATGGTCCTTTGTACTGATCACACTATACTTCTACTCCAAAGCCTTCTTGATAGATGCTATTCATTCATATGATGTTCAAAATACAGTTATATAAACAATATTTACAATAAAACATTCCTCATTTTAAAACTTGAATTGTTTTTTTAAAGAATTTACAAGCTGTAATATTTTGAATTATTTAATTTGATAAAAAATATTTGTATATATTTTTTTTAACTTTTAATAAATTAATTAATATTTTAATTCAGAAATAAATTTTCCTATGATTATAAGATATAGAATTTCATTTGCATTGAAAGAATTCTAGAAATACTTTTTCTTTTTATCAACAAAAATTATTAATATCTCATTGGACTATAAAATTTTCAAAATGTTTACTGGAAGTTAAAGCTATCCCTATTGTGAAGTTCTTTTCAAGTTCTAGCTTTCAAAATTGGAATTAGATAAACGGTTGTTAGTCTGCACATCGAATCGAATCACTAATCATCACCAACAATTTGAATAAAATATTATTTGCATCTATTGTACTTTAGAGATTAATGAATAAATGAATATATATATATATATATATAAATATACCTATATCCCATAAATGTATTATTATATAAATAAAAATATCATAAATAAATATTAAATTCATATATTGATATTTTAATCGATGAAATTTTAAAACCCTTGAAATTAAATAACTCTATTACAATGAAAATTGTTTTGATCCATTGCTGATAAATATATAATTGGTAAAACTTAGTCATCTATTAAATTGAATGCATTAAACCAATCAATCGATTTGTATGTATTTTATGCATAGAAAAGAAAATCTCTCTAATTTAAGCGTTAAATGAAATAGTATTGTAATTAATGTGCCATGTCATTTCTACGTGTGATTGCTACTTTGTAAATCAAATTATAAAAACATAATTGTGGAATTGGTTGATTGGTTTGTTGAAATTTATTACTTGATTTTTTTTCTAAATATATTTATGTGTGAATAATTGAAATTAAATGATTTTTATTAACACAAATGTCGTCAATAGAGTGTGATAATGATTTCATATTAAAATAGAGATCTATATAAGTTTTAAATTAATATGATCATTTGTGAATTCCAAAGTTTTAATAATATTAAATTCAGAAATTAAAGGTACATTATTCACATAAATTTTCATAAATTCGTATAATTACAATTTTCTCTCAAGATTTTAATTAATGACTAGCTGTCCAATGTGAAGATTTCGCACAAATATAATATTTAATAAACGCGTATTAAAACATCAAATTATTTTTAATAAAAAATATGAAACAAAGATACAAAGAAAAGATAAGTGAAGCAAGTTTAAATTATTATTTAATACATAGTATTTTGTTGAAAGTCTGTATGCGAAAGGTTTTAATTCATTTTGATTAAATCAGTATATTAAATATTCAAATCTACGACGGGGTTCAGTTAAAATAACTTCTTTGTTGATCACTTTTGATTAGCATATCTTTTTTTCGACTTTTAAATTGTTTAACTCCTACCATATTAGTAATGGCAACACATTATTTTATTGTATAAAAATTTCCGTATAGACGTCCTCAGAAAAATGAACATGATTTAATAAACCAATGTTTAATTTATATCATCATAGGACATCTTACATTAGTTATAAAAAATATTTAGTAAAATTGAATAAAATGAGCTACATTATAAATTTTTACTACTTCTTTTTAGTGATATTTATAACGAATACAAAGTAACAAAATACGTCAAAAAATAAATAATTGTATAAAATATGTGTATAAAGAAAATAGCAATTCAATAATTATTAATTTATTTTGATTGTCAACTTCTTAACTGAGCCACCAGAGGCGCCACTAACTTTGGAACGGATCAACTTTTTTGAAATTTTCAGTCTTGTACCTTATCCTTGGGTCATGACGGTTCTAATGATACCCAAACCATTAAGATCCATGAAGCTTAGGATTGCGTAGTCGTTTAATTATATAGATATCATCAAAGTATATACATAAAAGGACCGAGTCGTGTTTCTTATAAGCTAACGAAGAAAAAACAAAAAACAAAAGTACACAATTCCTTTTAGTCTTAAAACAAGTTCAAAAAAGATTTTTATAGCTATACAAATATTATTTTAATTACTTCGTTCAGTAACATGCAAACGATTCCTCTTTTTAGTTGAAAACATTAAATCTACTCGTACATTTACACAAATATGATGACGATGGGAATACAAACCAAAAATCGTTGGAGAATCAACCACAATTCAGGAATGAGTTTTTGTAGTCAAAATTCATGGAAGCCATTTTTGTATTTGGTTTTTATTTTCTCATTTTTTTCAATCCTATAATTTCTTTCTGTATTGTGTTTATATTTGAAAAAGGATTCAACACCCAATCCAATTCTGTTTATCCATAATACAATTTTTAGAAATAAATAATTTGTTTTTTATTTTTGCATGTGAATTGTAAACGTATGGGATAGTTCGAGAAGAGAACATATAAGAATTAGATTTTAGATAATTTTTAGACATAACCAGGTGTATCATAACTCGGTAGACTATGTGAAAGTATCATGTAGAATTGTGGTGGTTAATTTTCTATTAAAGATAGTTTGAAACAAGTACCAAAAATTGAACCTCCTATAAGAGAAGTAGAAGGAGAGAAAAAATAAGAAGTGTTTACTGGCATACTTGATAGATTTTAATTTTAGTAAAAATTTTTAAATTTTCGATAAAACACAAATCTTCCATCTGCCACTTTAAGAAAGACTGGGAATACAATAAATGATATTCCAGGATTATATTTCTTAAATTTAGTGAATAAAATTATACTGATGGAATTAATTTAAATGAAATAAATGAATAGAATATAATTTTATTTAGAAAAAATACTTTATTTAGTAATTCAAGTATAAATTGGGTTAAATGGAAGTTATATATTTTAATCAATATATTGATTACTACATTTCAAATTTTCTAACTATTTTCATTAATTTATTAACATTTATAAATATTTCTATAATTTAATTATTTATTTTAAAAAAAGGCTTTGGGTATTTAATATCACGCTAGAAAGAGAAAGTAAAATTCAGGTCTCTTCAGTTTTGCTCTGCAATGTTGATTCATCAAGATCATCATAAAAATATGACAAGAAGAGAAGAGATCTATCTACATGAGCCACTCACTTGGCTGTCGCTTTTCTCCTCCTCTCAAGTGAGTTTTAAAATTCACTCGTTATCTGACAGTTGCCTGGCAACTTTCAACCAATCGATTTAAGAGTAATTCAAACCAAGCATTTAATGAAGAAAATTATTAAACATAATCGAAAATTAAATATAAATAATCATATTTGACTATTACACTGTTATAAATAAATATTTAATAATTAGAATTAAATATCAGATAATACAAAGAGAATACAATTATTTGACAATTGTATATTATTTGGAAACTCAACTTTAAAACCTTTTTTTATAAGAATTTTCAATCTATAAATGGAAATGAAAATTGATAATAAACTTAAAAGGGTTAAGGGAAAGTTTTAAAAACACATGGTTTTATTTTTCAAGATAAAGTTTTTATTCTACTTAATGATCATAGAGACAGACACGTCATCATGAGATGTTTATATATATTGATGATAGAACTAACTTCTGAAATTATATATAATACAAACTTCTCTCAATCTTCTCATTATCAGATATTCTTATTTATATTCTTCATATTCATTATTTTACATGATAATGTTGTAATAATCTATATAATTAAACGACTACGAAATCCTAAGCTCCTTCTAAACAGCTTCATGGATCTTAATGATTCGGGTATCATTAGAACCGTCATGACCCAAGGATAAGGTACAAGACTGAAAATTTCAAAAAAGTTGATCCTTTCCAAAGTTATGGGCAAAAAACTGACCCAACCCAAATAAATAACGCTCCATGTGGCGCCTCTGGTGGCTCAGTTAAGAAGTTGACACTCAATATAAAATTAATAATTCTAGAAAATACAAAGTATATTTATAATATTTAAATTATTATTTTAAGATAGAATATTCTATAAAATTAAAAGTAAAATTAAATTAAATTAAATTGGATATTACTCCTAATTGATTAAAATTTTCTAAAACAAAGTAAGTAATATTTTTTATATTTTGAAAATTTGTGCAATTTGCAAATTCGAGTGAAAACGAAGATCCAAATGAGAGAAAAAATATACTGATTGAATTTAAATGAATTAAAACCTTTCACATACAGACTTTCAACAATTTACTTTGTATTATTACATAGGTGCGAAGAGCGCCGAATTATAAAAATCAATAACTATTTCAATGATTTCTTAAATATTGTCGATTAAAGATGATGACCTCTTATTTTATTTGAAACCTGTTCTTTAACCTGTTACAACCTATACCAATTATTAATACTCTTTTTCTGGTTTAAATTATAATTCATATAAACGTTTTGCAATGATACTTTATTTAAATTAATTTAAAAATCATAAAGTTGAGTCTAGTAACATGAATAAAATTCAACACAGACTAAAAACGTTTTCGTGACTTGAACTCTGTTAAAACGGTTAAACGGATTTAAACGTGATTGGATTCTTAATGTTCTACGGTGCTTTTGGAAAAATACCTAAATCAATAAAAAGTTTTTGAGTTGTAAAATTGGATTTTTTGTATCTGCTTTTTTAGGTTATGATTTCCAAAATCACCTTGAAATATTAATAATAATGTGGGAAATTAAATTAGAAGAATCTTCGAGATCTTTCGAACTCGTATTTTATATGCTTTGTGCCCCCCACTACTCGCCAAGACATCGTAAAGATTCTTATAAGCTCGCACAGCGAACCCAGCCGGGACAAAATTCTGTGCCTACCTGTTGCCCACAAAGAAGCTTGAAAAAACATGAAAACATTCTAGGCGACTTGCTCAATTACTTACTATTGATATGTATTATTTTGAATAAATTATTTTTTAAATTCGTTTTTTAATCAAGAAATTTCCCACAAAAGTGTTTAGATTTTTATATTTATTGACACATAATCAATTTCTTTAATTCAAATGATTTTTATCTTAAATGAACTTTTAATATAACTCATATCATGGTTAACTATATATATATATATATATATATATATAATTTTTATTATCTTATCTTATTATGCTAGCTAAAATTGTATATATGTATTTATCTATATATATTGGTTCTCAAAAACCGCTCTAACGATTTTTTTCAAATTCACACTAGATATAGTATTTATAAAGAAAAATTAAGTTTTATTGATGATATCTCTTGAAACATACAGCTTCATTATTAATTTCTTAATTGAAAATTATATATGGAAAACGTCAAAATTTTTAATACTGCCTGCTAAGACAGTAAAAAAATGACAATTTTTTATCTAAATACATATAGTCCAGCGGTTGGACTGATGTTTTAACGAGTGGATTTCGTCGGTTCGAAACTCGCCGGGTGAATCGTTATTTAAAAATGAAAATAATGATTTTGTTATTTTTTTTTCTTTTTATCTATTGTTTACTTTTTAATAAATTACTATTCTATATTTATTTATTCATTGTTCTTTTATTAATAAAGTTTTAGATAGTTTTATAAGTTTTAATATTTTTTCAATAAAATATTATTCAATATATTTATTAATATTATTTTATTTATTATTATTGAGTACCCGAAGTTCCATTCATTTTAATCAGATTGATGCAATGATGCAACAGTTAATAATTGTAATATTGTAATAAATTTCTATCTTGAAAATTGTTACATATTATTCAGGATATTTTAAAAACTATTTCTTTCTTTAATTAATATTCATTTTTTCTATAAGTCAGATATATTTCCAAATATTAAATAATTTTTGAAGTGAAAACTTCTTTAGCGGCGTTGAGCACTTTTGCGGGATGGGGAAAAAGTATAGAACTCGCGTGATCGTGACCAACACCATGAAACCATCTGCTTTCAAATTTCTTATAACAGAGCGCGAAATTTGAATTGTCATTAGAACTGTTATATAATTCTTATCTCTAACATATAAATATATATTTATTATGTAAAGTTCATTTCATATATACATATATAATCAAAATTATACGAAATGAACTTCACATAATAAATATATATTTTATGTTAGAGATAAGAATTATAAAACAGTTCGTATTGCAATATTTTAAACAAAGTTGTGTATTTATATATATATATAAATATAAGTTACAAATTTGTTTAAAATATATGTTTAAAATAATATATAAGTTATATATATATACATGCATATGAAATTCATCTTTCTCGTGAAATAGCGCGAATTTCGTCTGTTTTAAAATTTCTTACGCAGAAGTTTTCACTTCTGTCGGCCAGTCCCACGACTGCCAATTTTGCTTTTTTAATTCCGAAAAGCTGCAAAGCACGTTTTTTTGTCTTTAGTTTGTTTTATAACCACTTGGGGCGCTAAACAGTTTTTCAAAAAAACACTATAGAAAAAAAATATATGTACCTATATATTATATATTTATGTATTATTGAGGAGCACAAGTTCATTAATTTTAATCAGATTGATGCAAATGTGTAACATTTAATAATTGTAATAAATAATTAAAGAATTGTGTATCAATATTTTTTAAAGGGTAGAGCGAGAGCTCGGTGTCCCAGGTATTAATATTACCAGCCAAATCCAATAATAATGAATCATTTTTTTTAACTTAAGTACCGAGCCGAGGCTCGGGGTCCCGGTATTTTTATTTATATATAATAAAAAAAATTAAAATTATTTTTTAAATAATTAAAATAATTAAATTGTAATAATTATTATTAATTATTAGTATTCACTTGTAGTTGTACTTATCAAAAATTAACATTTTTCAAACATTTTAAGTAAAATTCAGTTGTAAAAAGTAAATGTTCTCTATTTTTGTAGAAAATCGTATACTTTTATAACTTTTTGATAAAAAACATATTTTACGATTTTGTTTTTGAAACATATATATATGGAAAGTATCTGAGTTTATTTTTGTATTTAGCACACTCAAGAACATAAAAAAATGAATTAGAAAATAAATTTTGTATTTTATTTCCTCTGAAACTGGCTCTCGGTGACTTTTAGATAGTAATAGAAAAACATTCAATATAAGTGAAAGTAATATGTTTTTATCATGTTTTAAATATATAATTTTCGATTTTTTGTTTTGCTTTCACTAACATTATGAATTCATACTTTATTTATCAATATATTAGTTTTCAGAAGATTTCTCTCTTTCTTTCTTTATTCTTATTTATTTCTAAAATAAAAAATAAAATAATGTAAATTAAATTTTCAAGAATACATTAAAAGTTCGAAAGTGATTACGTCAAAATTGAATAATTAATATATTTTTTGACTCTTGATGATAGAAAGCTACGATTAAAATTTAGAAGTTAAGTGAGTTAAAGATGGAGAATGATGGATAAGAGGGTAAATCAGGGAACGAATCAGAAGGGTGGTTTTATGTACATCAAATCATATGGTCAAATTTTTATAATTATGTATGTGCGTATAAAGGAAAAATTCATATGATCTTTTAACTTTTTTGTTTTTTGTTAATATCCTAAAAATCAGTAAACTTGAATAGCTGTCTTTATAATAAAGTTTTTGAGTCTGTTTATATTTCATTATTTTATATACATAATATACATGTATAATATGAATATCTATATGATTATATTATTTTTTATTAGAATATGTAAAATTTTAGTATACCATTTTTAAAAAATCACTTCTAAAGACACAACTACTGATTTTTAATTTTCAATCGAAAAAAGTTTGAGTTTAGTTTTTTGAGAAAAAAGGTATTATACAAACCTGATTGGGGCTATCGATATGCGGTTTTGACAGATCTCCACGTTTCAAGTCATTCTGATTCGAAAAAGGGTTTTTTTGTTGACGTATGTGTGTGTGGTACAAATTTTGTGAACAAAATTCCGGTCAAACGGTAAAACTGAGAGAAAGCGAGAGAGAGATCATAACCAAATATTATAAAATTCTATTGTTGTCTTGACAATCTGGCAAGATACATTCATAAATAAACCAATAAATAAAATATCAGAAAAGTGGTTAAAATATTTCCAAAATTATAACAAACAGAGAATTTTATAAGAAACAGTTTATAGAGAATTTTATTTTTATTTAACTCAATGTAAAAGAGAATAAGTCAATTACATATTTTTCATACATTTAATTAAAAAAAATCAAATTATAAGTTAATATTGGGTAAGTTCCTAGAATACACTCTAGTAACCCTTAGATTAAGAGTTGTTAAGTTATAATAATTGAGGAGTGGGAGCTTGTAAAATTCCGACCATAGCCTTTACAATTGTGCCACTCAGAAGCCAAAGCGATTAACTCCACATTTAAAGAAACTGGGACAATGAAGCCCAAAGTTGACAGCATGTAGAAAATTCAGCTTTATTGATTAAAGAAAAATGTATATTACATTGAAATATTAAGATTATCAAGTACATTATTCACTTCATATGTTGCAGATTACATTACATTACATTACTAGCAAAATTTTAAAAATTGGAGTTAATCGTTTTGGTTTGGCTTCTGAGTGGCACAATTTACAATCATATCTGTAAACGGAGGACGTCCTATGAAAATTCTTTCCCCCCTCCCTCAAAAAAAATAAAAAATCTCTAATAATTATATTTCACAAAAATTTTGAAATCTCAGTCTATTTAATTGAATGATATATTAAAACTTTAAATCAGGAGGAATATTGCTAATATTTAAATTTATAATACAAGATTTATATAATTGGAACAACAGCAAATGTCCATATTTGTCTTCTTGTGCTTTGGTTATATCCTATAATAGATAAATTGTGATAATAGGCATAGGGAATGAGTGGGAGATAGTAATGCTTGTTGACGTCACATCAATTGATTACATTTCGATTAGTTGGTTATAGAATCAGAGAGAGGGAGTGAGTCTCTCCACACAATTTCATGAATTCATGTTGAACATGACTAAATGAAAACGGAAACCTTTGATGTTCTCTATCGATTATCAATCATTAGATCCTTTCAGTCAAGCTAATGAAAGGTTTATTATTTTTTTTTAATTATAATTAAAATAATAATTATTAATTCGAAAATGAAACATAGATATTTGTAATTACAAGAATAAAAATAATGCTTTTATCTAGCATTTCGAGTCCTAAATTCAATTTTAATCAATTAAGATGATTTACAATGAATTTATTGAATGAATTCATTTAACGATCTTTATTATCTATCTATCTCTGTAGGTCTACAGAACACGGAAGTTCTTCGCTGCAGCATCCACATTTGTCCCTAGCCTGAGCTTTACCCCATCCAACTCCTATTTTCTCCCATCTATATTACGCCCCTTGTCCTCTACATTGTCTACGATTCGTTTATATATATATATATATATATATTTTTTTTTTTTCGTTGTCGATAACTTCCTAGCGGAAGTGTCGTGGCCCTAATAACTCCACAGGAGTCATAGGGTGTTCATGGGAAAATTTGACCGAAGTGGTTTCCCCTTGCCTTCTTCGGTATATATATATATATATATGTTACGGTAAATGTACAATCTTGGGAAATGTACACTTTTACCGTAAAATGTGTACATTTCCCAAGATTGTACATTTACCGTAACAAAAGTTAGGTATAAGTAAACTGAATATAATTTATATGTACATTTCCCGGCAAATGTGTACACCTGCCTTTACGTTTTGGTAAATGTATACACTTACCTTCGTATTTTAAGGAAAGGTGGAATACAAGTAAATTAAAAATGTTGTTGCAGTAAAAAAAAATTTATTTAAATAAACATAATACAAAAAGCTTTAATAACGAAAATTATTTTAATTCAAAAATGTGAATGAGAAACAAAACATACTTATTACATATAATATGTAATAATAATTATAATATTAACATACTTTTTTTTATTATAACAGTTAAATTTTATAAAATTATAAAGGAACATATAGAAATTTCATAATGAAGAAAGTGCTATTTATTTGAGCAAGAATTGCTATTGTGGCATTTGGAATTACATAATATTCCATCATGTTTACAACTGCATTTTTTGAGGAACATGTTCCTTTACAGATGCATCTTTTAAAACCTTGGCCACTAGTAAGGGACTGCATTCCTATAATTTCTCTTACCGATTTCTCAACATCTTGAGGAACATCTTCGTATGATATAAACTTTTGTTCACAAATGTCTAATTCATGCCTAGAATAAGATTGTTTTAAAATTCCCTGTTTAGTTCCTAATTTATATAAATTTTTATCGTCATCTCTAGACAAAACAACAACAACAAATCAAATTTTTGGGATCCGTTTTACCACGATCAACGTCTGGAATGGAAACTCTAACATTGTCACCAATCACAGCAGCAGGAAATTTTTCTTTCGAAAGATTACACATTTTGATAGGTTGATTTTCTAAATTTTCCCTTGCTTTCTTTCGAGCATTATCAATTAAAATTTTCTTTTCGTTTAAAACAGAATTTAACTCTAAACTTCCATTTATATCTTCAATTTGGTTGCATAATGAATCATGAGCCAAAATTATGTCTAACGTTTCAATGGAAAATTCATCGTTTTCTGCAACATTGCTATGTGGTGAATTGACTATGTGTACTCCTTCTAGTAATTGCTCTAACTGTTCTTCTGTTTCCAGCTGTTCAACAGATTCCATAGGTAAATTTGATGTTTTCAAATCCAATTTCATTCTTGTTCCGAATAAAGCTTAGTAGGGAGTTTGCTTTATACCCTCATGAAAAGCTCTGTTTTTCATCAGTTGAACATATTTTAAACCTTCTGACCACTTGGTTGTTTGGTTAGTGATAAGCCAGGTTGTAAGCATATTTTGAACATCTTGATTCGCTCGCTCTATCGAGCCCTGGCTTTGGGAATGACGGGGCTTCCCGTGTATTATTTTCACATCATCCCACATATTTGCTAATTCTTGGATAATTTTATTTGCAAACTCACTACCATTATCACATTGGAGAATCGATGGAGCTCCCAAAAGAGTGAAAATGTCCATAAGAGTTGTTTTACTACTTCTGAAGCAGTTTTTGTTTTTAGTGGGCGCAGTACAACAAATTTAGTTAAATGATCTTGATAATTTAAAATAAATTTAAATTCATTATCTGGATGTGTCTGTAAATCTATAAGATCCACTTGACACCTAGAATTCATTTCATTTCATTTTGTATGCTCACATTTACCAAAACGACATGGTCATTGTGAATTCAATGTACATTTCCCTTATTTGAAATTGTAAATGTTAGTTGAATGCACATTACCCAAATGGGGAGGCTAATGTGCACATTTACCGGAAAATGTGTACATTTGCCACAATATCTACTTTTACCGTAACATATATATATATATATATTCCTTATAAACAATGAATATTTAAAATTAAGAATATTATTTAAAATAAATAAACGACAAAATACATTAAACAATTTCAAATAATTTAAAAGAACATAAATTAAAAAAAATAGTCATAAAACATACAGCACTTAAATATACGTATCAATGCACTGAAAGACAGAAAAGTATGGCCTGTGGATATAACATAATATATATTTCGTAATTTGATTACAAAATTTTATTAAAATAAATATTTTTATAATTTTATTTTATTTATAATATTTTGTATTTAAGGAAGCGCTGTCCAGCTATACCCGGCGCCATTTTTTATTATTAAAATTCCTATTTTAAAATAAGAAAACATTAACAAAGATGATTTTTCCAAGGCTGATACCAATACAAATCGATTTTTCTTTATAAAAATTATTAAATTGAATTTCAAGAAAATCCTTAGAGCGGTTTAATATTTTAATAATACAACTATATATATACAAATTTTACTAGTATAATAAAATATAGATAGATAGATAGATATAGATAGGTAGATAGATATATATAGTCTCCAAGCTATTTTACTATTAAATTGCCAAATTTCGGCTACTTTTTGTTGCATGTTTTTTGTTATTTGCAAATGATTTTAAATTATCATGTAGTTGTGTAGTGGTTAGTGCATTCCTATTTCCTGACAACTTGCGTGACTGTTTTCTTCAACAGTTACAAAATCTTATCGACTTTTTCAAAGACTAAGGATCATCTTTGACACCATAATTTTTAGAACAGAATCTAGTAAATGACTTTTGAGACCATCACTCATATCATTCTTACTTATCATTTCACAAATTTTTGGGAATAGCACCTTGTCCGATATATAAACGTTATAACATAGAGAATTTTTATATGACCCAATATAGTAAATCAATATATATATATATATACCATAGGTTATATAAATTATAACTTTATAAGTTTATAAGAATTCCCTTTAAATATTTGTTTAGTTATTCATTAAAGATTTTGATTAATTTAGATATTTTTGTGGACAATTTAACGACAAGAAATAAGAATTCTATCTTTGTGAAGTTAAAGTGTGAAGTTCTTGACCAGATAACTACGTATATCTTTCTATCATTCTCTATTTATAATTTTTCAATTTCTACACAAAAGCAAAAAAAAATATTTAACAAAATATGTACAATTTTTAAATAAATAGGTTATTAATAGCATTTCAACTATTAGTGAAATGTTTGACAGGTATTTTATGAGAAGAGAGGCTTGTCAATATGGCACTTTATAATCGATTTGTCCCACTCAAATTCAGAGGAGAAAATATGATTAGGTGTGCTCTACTTTGCTTTCATATTTTTAACATTTTAAATTATAAATATATATTATTAATAATTTCTACTGACATCTTTTTTTACTATCTCAGATAGTATTGCGATCACGAAAATTATCGATGTCGAGATTTTGATGTTTTTGTACGTTTTGAAGGTTCCTGAGTCATTTTCACTAAGGTTGAGAAAAATGTCTGTGCGTAATTATGTGTGTGTGTGTATGTAAACAAGATTACTCAAAATCTGTTTGAGCTAGAAATTTGGTACACGGGCATTATTCCAAATTCGTAGTTTTCTATCAACTTTTGAGAAATATATCTCACATCCGGAAGAGGATTATTACCTACCACCTTTTTATTTATTTTCTTCTAAAGTGACCGTAAAAATAAAGATATATGTTTGATAATTTTTCACATGATTAATAATTGTATAAAACTGTTATATATAGAATTTCAGCTTGATTGAATCGCTGAAAGTACCGGAATTAATTTTTTAATACGACTGCAAATCACGCGTCAGCACGTGACGTGGTACCATCAACAATGAGCCAAACACGCGCTAGTTTAATAAATATTATTGATTATTTTTAATTTATAATTAATTAAATTTAATTTAAATATAATATATGTTAATTAATCCAATTCAAATTTGCAAGATAGTTGAGATTTTTTTAATTTATAATTTATCCATGTTGTACCTACATACATACAATAGATAAATCTAAATTGGTTTTATTGGAAAGTTTGTCTAAGCCAAAAGCGATTCACTCCAAGCTATAGAATAAACTCTTCTTCTCTTTTTTTTTTCAAGAGAGTTGTACACAAAGAATGAGTGAAGAAGGGTTTGGAGCGTATCTAAATGGTTCGACAAGAGGAATCTCCATGGAGACCATCTTGAGTTACGAATGACCATTGAATCGATGCCAATGAGAAAAATAAAACAAAGAAAAAACAAATAGAGCAGTATTTAGAAGGTCTTCGGGTACTATTGTCAGATCACGATAAGACACGCACGGTGGATGAATAATACTTTATATAAAAAAAAAACTTTTTTAAAAAACCACGTTTTTAACGCACTAAAAAGAAGAAAATAATTTTTCTGAAACCCCATAGGTACTGACATTACAAACAAGAGATATGATTTGAAGAAAATTTTCTATAACGTAAAACGTGGGGCGCAAATAATAATAAATTTTTTAAATGCAATATAATTTCTTTGATTAATTTATTTCAATATCCATGGATTTATATTTTAAGTTTTATATTTTTTACCAGACTTTTTGTAAAAGGGAATATTATTAGTAATCCAACAGAATACTTTTATTAATGTAAATTTTTTTTGGAAAATTAATTCCTTAATATTAAATAAACATCTTCAATTTACACTTTAGAAATTTTATTAACATAAATATTAAATATTTGCTAGAAGTTTTGCAGTAGCAAAATTTAGTTTTAGATTTCTTCAAGTTAAATTTCTTATATTATTTACCAGAATATTGTTAGGATGTCATTTTTTATCAGAATTTTTTAAAAGTGAATATTATTAGTAATCTAAAGGTAATCTTTTCATAAATTAAATTTACCTCTTTTAAAAATTTCGATAAGTTATAAGCTTTACTTTTTGAAGCTAATTAAAATATGAATTCATTTATCCTATTAATTTGTACCTAATAACATTTATTTATAAATTTTTATACGATACAGAATATTTTAGCCATAGTTGCGCCCCACGTTTTACGTTATAGAAAATTTTCTTCAAATCATATCTCTTGTTTGTAATGTCAGTACCTATGGGGTTTCAGAAAAATTATTTTCTTCTTTTTAGTGCGTTAAAAACGTGGTTTTTTAAAAAAGTTTTTTTTTTATATAAAGTATTATTTTCTACTTTTTAGTCTTCATATATTGCAATCGATTTCACTTGACCTATACTACTTTTAAGTTTTTTGATTGACTTTAATAGTCATGAAATACTATTATCCTGAAAGTAATAAATTTAAATTGAATTATAAAGAGAAATTTTTAAATTTGTCATATTTTAATTCTTTATTGCCTAAAACTCATAAATTTAAATTTTGTTTTCTAAATTACAGTACAAAACATTAATATACCTTCTTTCAAATTTATTTACATTTTAAATATTATACATATTATATTATTCTTTTAACGGGTTTTTAACGGTTTTTTTCAAATTTAAATATTTACACTTTTTGTTTTGATTTTCCCATACAAAATTATATTCATTAATTATGCTCTAATTAAACACTTGCAAGCTACGAATGTGTTATTTTATTGTATTGTCATCCAGAATACATAACTCTGAAAAGTTTCAGAGCGATTGGATGACTGGAAGTGGTCGAAATTTCGATTGCAAGATTTGACCCGAACAGATAAATAAACAAACAAACAAACAAGAAAGCAAGCTAAGAAAAACGTGGTAAAATACACTCAGTTAGCAAGAGTGCTAATGATGACTTGGTGAGATGCAGAGAGCAAATGATAGCTGAAGGAAATTGAGGGTGGCGTTTAAGTCGAAAAAAGGTGTGTCGAAACAGGCAACCAATCAGAAGACCCGTTAAGTAAAAATAAGAAGAGGGGAGTTTGAACCTTTTTTCTACCTCCCTATTATATTTTTTCAATATTTTGATTTTATTAATTTTTTATCTCTCTTTGTAAAGACGAAATTATAACTTTAAAATGATTTTAAATGTAATCAATCAAAAGTCAGAAATTATAATTTAAAAAAATCAAAATTCTTCATAAAAAAAAATGGCTTTTTATTTTTTCTAATACATTTACCGTGTATATAATATATAGAGATTCTTTATTTCATTAGATTGAATATTATTTATTAGTAATTCATTTAATAAATATCTAATCGTTATTTGAAATTTATTTAATTATTATTTTAGAATTTATGATGCTTAATCCAAATTTAATTCGCAGCATGGAACATACGATCAGGACTGTCATTTAGTTGGAGGGGAGCGACCTGAACATTTTTTCAAACTTCTTATTTAAACGGATTTTAATATTTTGATTATTATTATTAATTAATGTATTATATTTGCATCCCGCCTCGTTTTTGTATTAGATATTGTATCAATATTTTTTATATTTAAAATATTTTAAAATTTTTTAATTAATTTCGAAAGAAAATTAAAAATATATTTATACAATTTTTGCTAGTATAATAAAATAAGATCTAATGAAATATATTTATTTTTATCGTCAATTCACAATGTGTCATTTATTATATTATTAATTTGTGAAATGATTACAAATTTTATGTAAAATCCATTCTCTATTCGTTTAGATCAAAAATAATATATTTAATATTTAATATATTGAATATATTTAATACATACTAGAATCAACTCTTGAATATTTTTTTAAACAAGCGGACTATGGACATCTGTATTATTTATTTTTAATGTTTTGACAAAGTCCCTTTTGTTGTTTTCTTCTTTTGTATTATGTATTGAGAAAGGTAAGTTTTGGAAAGGGCCTTTTGTTGTATTATTATTGTTTCTCCTTTTTAAGTTAACAAAATACAAATATTCATTAATTATGCTCTAATTAATCACTTGCAAGCTACGAATGTGTTATTTTATTGTATTGTCATCCAGAATACATAACTCTGAAAAGTTTCAGAGCGATTGGATGACTGGAAGTGGTCGAAATTTCGATTGCAAGATTTGATCCGAACAGATAAACAAGAAAGCAAGCTAAGAAAAACGTGATAAAAAGGACTATGGAGAGAGCTTCAACGGACCACTTTAATTACGCAAGTCACATACCTACCTACATTATATGATATTTACATGAAGATAAACAAATTTATTCTATTTTATTTATTTATATTTAATTATATTTATTATAAAATTTAAATATTTGGACTAAAATTTAAAAAAAAAAAATAATTTTTAATCTAATTAATAATCTTTGATTGTAAGTTTTATTTTTACTTTTTTACAAAATCACAAATAGAATAAATATTAAATATGAAAAATTATTCACATTTCAAATTTTGGATTATAAATAAAATCAATAAATAATTAAAATCCCTAAAAATCAAATAAAAGAAAAGAAAAATGTTTTTTTTTTCCTTTTTTATAGTAAATTTTTAAATTAATTATCCTATGTATATTATAAATTGTATATAAATAGGTTCAATGCCTAATAGTTGATTATATAGAGGTATATATAAAAGATCAAACCACTTTAATTATAATATGAAACCAAAAGCATCCCCCACTTCAATTTACTAAATCATGCAAATATCGAATCATGTCTAAATTAAACTATAATTAACCTACAAAAACTTTTCTCTATTTTTAAACTTCACTTATGAAGAACATGTGATCAATGTGTACAAGTATAGTATAACTGTCTGTCCGCATTTTCCAATTAAGAATGGATTATAAAATATTATTTTAAAAACAGAAAATACAATTATATTAATGAAAATGTTCATTTCATATATATATATATATATATTGTTTAAAACAGCAAATACAATTTAAAATAACATATGTAATGATTAATTTGATTATATTTGAAAAATCGAAACATTTTTTTTTAAGGATAATACAATTATATTTGAGTTTTTTTTAATTAAAAATAAAATTAGTGAATAAAAAAGTTTATAGATTCGAATAAAAATAAATTGCCAATTGGCTTATTTAAAAATGAGGCGTGATCGATGATTTTAGAGGTTGAAGTTTTGGAGCGTTTGAAAATAATGCGTCTTACAATATTTTGGGCTTGAAATATTTAATCGATATTTTTATTAAATAATTTTTGATTTAGTAAATGATTATAATTATAATAATAGGTTATCTTGAATATATATATACATACATATATACGAGTATATATTATATATATTTATATATATCGTAATTTGAATTCCCAATTGAGAAATTGATTATTAAATGTTATTAAAAGTGTAAATACAATTATTTTAATGGAAACGTTTATTTCAATACATTATATCTATATCTAGGGCTATATACACACGTATAATATTGATAAAATAAGATAATCTATGGGAACAATTGATTATGGATTGAAAATAGTCAGTAGGGAACGTTCGATATGTTACGTGTCAAATAACAAATATTATAAACATGATAATAATAAATGCAAAAAGATAGCCAGAATGTTCAGGGAGGGGAAAGATAGATAGTAACATTAAAATATATTAGAAGTATAAAACTCTCTTGGGAATCAGTTAACAAATTACAACTGAAGATTGAAATCGTAATCTATCAGGATTATTTAGATGTAAATTGGTCAGTGGCGTACCTAGAACTTTTGCCGCCCGGGGCGATCTCCAGTTTGCCGCCCTTTTTATTATAAGTCAATCAAATAGTGGTTTTTATAAATTAATACACATAAATAAATTATTAAGTTATTTAATCAATATTAATTAATACACAGAGTAATTTTTTTTACACATATTTGTATGCACTCGTAAACATATTAATATAATATTTACTCTTCTAGCTTTCATACTAGAAAAATCGTGTATAATGCTCTCAAAATTTATATTTAAATAGAAAAATCGTGTATAATGCTCTCAAAATTTATATTTAAATTTTTTCCGCCAGCCCTGCTATTCAAAAAAAAAATCGATGATTTAAAAAAATATTGGTATATCACTTCAAAGTAATCATATAAACTTTTCAAAAGAAATGACATTTATAAACTGATATTAAAAAATTTTAGTTAGGAAAAATTGCCGAACAAAATCATAAAGATGCTTTTACGAATTCAACGAATTTTAATGAATACAATAAAATAAAATTATTATCCTGTTCTTGGAATAAGAATTCAAAATTTACACTAAAATGCATTTATATACACCGAGGAATAATATTCGAAATCATATATTATAGTTAATCATAATTTATATAAATCAAATAGTAAACTTATAATAATCATAATAATCATTTATTATTCAAGAAAGAAAAAAAAAGAAAAATGAAATGAATAAGTTGCTTTTTACAACTATAACTAAATATAAAAAATGCCGCCCCAAGATAAGTGCCGCCCGGTGCGGACCGCACCCCCCCCCCCTAAGGTATGCCACTGAAATTGGTACTTTAATTTAACTTCAAATTTAGCTTTAACCGTTTATAACGTAAAAGACAATTTAATTTACTTAAAATCTATGATCACTAGAGGATAGTATCAATTAAAGGAATCTACTGTATTTAAAAGAAACTCTTATGTTGGAGAACTCAATCTCAAAGAATATAATTGAATTAATCTTTAGTTTCGATTGATAGATAAGTAATTTGAATTCAATTTATTCAGTAATACTATAAAAAACAGATTGTTTTACTTCATTTGAGAATACTTATCTACGAATAAGAAAATATAATGTAATATAAATATTTATTGTTAAGTGTTTAAAGAAAATAGGATTATTTGAAATGTATTTTTTTTTACTTTTGTCTCTCGAAAAACGTTAAAGAATGTTTTAGAACGACTTCAGGGAGAAAATCTCAATGATGTTTAAAAATTTATTTAGATTCTTAGGGATAGTCTAATGGACAGAAAGAGTTTAGACAGTACTCAGAAAAACGATTTTAATAATTAATGGGATCACTCGGCCGTTAAACTAAATATTCTATCTAAGTACATATATGTAAATCTATGGGAATATCGAGCTTATAGATTTCATATTCCTCTGTCAACATAACCAATTCTCACTTTCTCCGAATTCTCTTAAAAATTCAAAACTATAAATAAAAAATTCCTATAAATTAAATTCTTATGTATTCTGGTAAACGATCGAATTAAAATCTCCACCTTTATATTTCTGATGAACCTGATACTAATTCAAGTTAATTAAAAAAGTAATCGTTTAGATTTCCATCTGGTTACTTCTAATAGGTAGATAAATCCAAAATAAAATAAAAATCAATTATAAACTTGAAAAAATTTTATAAAATAATATTTTTCTCATTAGCTCATTTACCCATCATGCATTTTAATTTTCAAATGTCCTACCAGGATAGTTGACTATTTCCTTGTCAATAGTTATCCGTCAGATGGCGTGAATGAAAGTTCAAATATTAAAACAATTAATGTTTAATTACATTAAAATTAATTAATTGTAATTCAATTATATTTCTTCGAATGCAATTTAAAGTGTATGAAATACCTCCTAAATACAACAACATTGAAAAGGTGACTTCTGAGGAAGTGCAGAGGACCGTTAAATCTTTGAAAAACGGCAAAGCACCGGGCCCTGGAGCAATAAATTTTGAACATATAAAGGCCGCCCCAAACATCCTCTTCGAAATTCTTGCAGCACTATTCAACCTTTGTTTTCTTGGACATGAATTGCCAACAGATTTTAAAAAGGGCATTATTAGTAGTGTATTTAAAAAAGACAACAAAAACGAATGTTCTAATTATCGTGGCATCACGGTTTTGAGCTCAATTGGTCGAATATATGCCAAAGTTCTTAAATACCGTATAGAACATGAAATTGACGAGTTAGAAGAACATCCTGTATAGATAACATTTTCACAATCAGACAACTGACTGATAAGAGGTTGGCACATAACCAGGAAACCCACCTAATATTTATTGATCTACAAAAAGCATATGATAACGTTCCGCAAAATAAAATGTGGGAAGATATGACAAATCAAAACATAAATGCCAGGTATATTGCGTCGCTCGGAAGAGGACTCGATGAGAGGACGCCGAAGGAGAATCATTTTTACACCACACACTCCATACCCGGAAAATAGCTTTCGTATTGGCTTGGCTTCTACACCCATTCTGCATCGGCCATCTTTGCTACCAATCTTCGCCGAGAAGTACCTGGGTTTTCGAGAGAGAATAATCGTGCTTGCATGATCAGTTTTGCCAGCTTCAGATCATCCACTGGCCGGCAAATTTACCATATTCTCGCAATAACATCTGGCATCCACTCAAGAATTCGTAGAGGACCCGCTATCAACTTCGGGTTCGAAATTGCTCGACCTGTTGGCCTTTCAACCTCTTCAGATCACGGCAGATTTCCAAGTTGTTTGTGCTACCTTCCGGACTTGTTTTTTTTATTTTCTTTTATTTAAAAATTAGATACAAACTTTAATTTTTAAATTTGCATAATTAGTAATAAAGACAATTTTTTTCTTTCCATTCTATTAGTTCATAAAAATAATCTTTAAGTATTGTAAATGTAAATTTTTCATAGTTATAAGGAACATTCTTTCTAAATTTATTCTAATTAACTTTCATTCTTTAACTATAAAATTAATTTTTTTATTTCATTTTTTAAACAAGAAACAAGAAATTTTTTTGTTCAAATATTTTATTTAATTAAAAATTATAATTAAATTAGAAATTAAAGCATTTCTCTCTCTCCTAGATCGATTCTGAAGTTAGATTCAATCCCATTTCCCATATTTTTATCCAGGGTGCTATTTTTCCTAAAATCAACCAATTCCACTACACCAACATAACCACCTTAAATTTCCTTTTCCCACACTGCCCCCTCCCCTTATAAAAAATCACTACAATATAATTACAATTAGAATAGATTTTAATCATATTTTTTACATAACAAAATAAAATTTTAATTTATAGGTATTATATTTATTTTTTAATGGCGCCATATTGCTGAACTTTGACAGTCAAACTTTATGACTTAACCCAAGCGTGCTAATAATTAAGGCCCTTATGGTTATAACAATTACTTACTAGCGCTTTTTCGTAGGTTCAAAGACCAAACTTTGTAGTACTGTATCAACTATAATTTACCTTGAAATATTCCTCTAATTTTCATTTCACTGAATCAATCTAGCTCTTCTGGTTTAGTTACTCCTTGAAACAATTTCTATTTTATTAGCATAAGAACATTTTTAAAACTCTCTATAATAATAGTTTTAGAATGTCTGTTTATAAGTTTTATATCCAAATAAATTATACAGTAACGGCGCTCAAATGAAGATGTGCAGATAAATTTTATTTAAGCACATTTAAAATACATTACACCCAAAGAATGATTTATATTTTAAAAGATTATCATTGGGGAAAAAAAACTAAGCATTAAAAAAAAACACAAATTTAAATATTTATAAATGTCATTGCAAAATAAAATTGAGGTTGAAAATGTATAAAAAAAAATAAATAATAATCTAGTAAATAACCATAGATGTACTTATCATTTGAGTTATTAATCTTTCTCTTGTCTCGTGAGGAGGAAAAGTAAAAAGAAAAAAAAAATTATGATCCGCTGCACGAAATCCACCCTTTTCGTCTTATCCACCCACCCTTTCATTCCCCACCATCGCGCAAATTTCTCGTAACATGTGCACAATAGATCAAGATGAGAAAATAAGAATTAAATCTTTTCCCCTTGTGAAGATTTTATGATTTTTTTTTTTCATTGAATGCGTGTTAAGAATTTCTGAAAATAAATAGTCAATTCTTGAAAAATAAAATAAAAATAAACATAAAAAAAAAAAACTAAAAAAAAAAAAGAAAATCTGAATTGAATGTGCAAATGTCCGATACGGATGGATGCTTTGATATATTACAGACTTTTAAAGGGTGGTTTTTATTTTTTGGGATGAATTGAATTCGATAGTAAACAGAAAAATAAAATCTTAGTTGTATCTTCCCCTCTATCTGAGTTGAGAAAAGTGGAAGGGACACGATGTTTAGTAACATTGTCGATCAGTTAAGAAAGAAACATGAAGAAAAAAGTATAAGATTGATGAGATTCCGTTTTATATGGAAAAATAAAATTTATAATTTATGATAAATTAGTTGGATATAAAAATTGAAAAAAAAATATTTGAATGTTTAAATAAAATAGAAGTTAGAAATAATATAATAAATTCTTTGAAAATGTAAGGTATTATGAGCATAATTGAGAATTGAGAATATAATTGTTGAAGGGGTATACATATTTTTCTTATTTTTTTATGGGGGGGGACAGGGTGTGAATAAAACTTAATTAATGAACAATTTGCAAATTATTTATTATTATTATTATTATTAAAAGTGTTTATTATTATTTTTATTTAATGACAATTATACTCGTATATATCAACAAAACCAAAAATAAATAAATAATCACAAATAAATACATAAATAGCAATAATATTTTTAAAAATAGATGAAAAAAGTAAATATGAATAAACAAAATATTTAATGATACTGTTTCCGCATGGAACCTGAATTCAAATAAATTTGAATTCCCGCCCTCTGACTAAGTTTAAATAGTAATTAAGTTAATATTTATAAATGTTAGTGTTAATTAATTATATAATGTAGTTTAATATTTTTAAGTTAATTTAATTTATAGTTTTAAATATTTAATTGTTATTGTCATAAATTCATGAGGTTGACCACCCCCCTCCCTTACTATCTACATATAAAAAGACAGGCCGAGCACTCTGAAGCCCCCGCTGCTGTTGTACCTGTCGCCCGAGTCGCTGCTGCCTGTTGTTTTTATCTGCTCGTCCACTGCTTACTGGGGCCCCTTGGCCCACCGACGCCTTATTCGACCCGTTCGAATTTACAACTCGAACGCGGTGCTTTTGGGGTCGTCGACGAGGCTACAGATTGCAGCCGCCGGTCCTGTGCTCCAGAGTTTGTTCCGAGGGGGCAAACCCAGTGATTCCTGAGGGGATCATCTCTACCTTTGGATCCGTGCTGGTCCATTCATCCCGTTGGAAACTCGAGGAGGGTCCAAAGCCAATTGATCGTTGGATCAATTGCGAAACCAGCAGAGAAGACATCCAGGCAGCGAACGGCAGCGTAAACCCCCATTTAATTCAATTCCCGGTGGTCAGATAAGTGCACTTATGAACACTTTGAACTATATTAATTTTAGATTGAAAATTTAGATTTAAGTTGATATATAAAAATATTTAGGTGACCCTAAATATAATTAATCCGTTTTTAATTGAACCTAATTTTAATTTAATTAAATATTGTAAAAGTTGATTATAGTGTTTATTTAGCGAGCTTTTTTCAATCCCAAATTCTTAATATATTAAACATAGACCTTTGATACAGTCCATTTAATTTTCAAGGTGCGATAGAAGAGAAGAGGTAACTATCGCAATATTATATTAATTCCTCTTTTTAGCCTTCGAGCAAAATTAATATATATTAAGGATTCATCCCATTCCATTTCCTCCCACTTTCGATTTTCAGGAACAATAGCTTTCTATTATTTTTTTAGGTCTTACAAGCCTCTATAGTCGATGTATCAAGCGGATACAGATACTATAGGGACAATAAAAAAAAACAAAAAAAAAAAAGTCAGTTTACTCTCTAAATAATGTTCAACAGAATCATTATTATATATTCTAAAGCGAGAAATTCTCCGGGTTTTTGTTTCTAATTGTGTTTCAAAGGTTGTCCATTTTAATTATAAATATTTACTGATCTCGTTTGTAACATTTTTAATATTAATATTAATAAAATTTTTAGGGAGACGACCCACTGCTATATATCTTCAATTTGTATTCTTGAAAAATAGATTTAATTAATAAAAAATAATATTTATTTCAATTCATTTTTTTAATAAGTATTTTTTACAGTTTAACCATTTAAATTAATTAAATTTTTAAAAGATATTTTTAATGAATACTTTTAAATCAATAAGAACATCAACATCAATATCTATATTTACATATAAGTATTGTATAACGAGAAATTAATTAATTTGTATAATTAAAGCGAAAAAAGAAAGTCTGAAGTAGATTGAAAATTACAAAGGAGATAAAAAATAAAGAAATAAAGGGAAAATGGAATTTATATATATATATAAAATATAGATTGAATACAGCAGAGGCCCAAGGACACTAACTTGCGGTACACCAGATTTTATTTCTATAAGGTTAGAAAAAACCAGGGCTTCGAACCGTTATTTTTTTCGTTTCGGTTTTCGTTCCGGTTCAATAAAAAAAAAAAAATATCAGTTCGGTTCCGGTTTTCGTTCCGGCAAAAATAACGGTTTTTTTCGGTTTTCGGTTTTCGGTTCAGCTCCGATTAATTAATTTTAAAGACCTTTTATTTGTATTAGAAATTTAGGTCGGGGTATGCCGAGTCTGCCATAAATATATAAAAATATTTCTTGCTACCACCCTAAATCATACTACATGAATTGATACAATATAATATAAATCAGGGGTTCTTAAACTGTGGGTCGCGACCCCCAGGGGGGTCGCGAGACTACTGAAAGGGGGTCGCAAAGATCTAATACTTTTGAATCATTATAAATAAAATTTTAAAATTATTAAATTATATATATATGAAATGAATGGGTATGTATTCTTTAATCATTATTTTATTTACATTGTAAAATAGTGCGATATTACATCTATACATCTACGGTTAATATATATTTTATTATATGGAGGAGGGGGTCGTTTAAAATTTCCTAAGCTTGAAGGGGGTCGCTATATAAAAAAGTTTGAGAAGCCCTGATATAAATAATAATAATTAATTAAAGGTATAATAATTAGAAGTATATAATATAAGATGTTAATATAATTTATTAAACGAAACAAATAAGTATGAATATTTTTTTACATCCTTCTACTTTCAAACACTCAACAAACGAAACAAATTCGTATATTTAATGTTAAAGTATACAGGATTCTTGGATATATTTACTTATAATTATAACTAGAATTATAAAAGATGAAAATTATACCTCTAATTATTAAAATATCTTCTAATATATTTTCATTTAAACTATTTCTATTGTCTCGTAAAATAAACTTTAAACCAGAGAAAGCTCTTTCAACACGAACTTGTGTTGCAGTATCTCCTAAAACCACCATTGCAATTTTGTTAAAATGAGGATATGTATTTTTATTTTCCTCCCAAAATTCTAAAATAAGTTTTTTACTGTCTAATCTTCGTACTTGGTCAAAGGTATTCAATATTTGTTTAAATTTATTTAATAATTTTATTTATATTTATGAATCATTTTCTTTATATCAATACATAACCCTGTAACAAATGGAATAAATAATTTAAAAAATTAATACTATCATTAAATCAAAATATCAGTATTAAACAAACGATGAATACATTAAATTCTGTATTGTGACTACGAGACGCTGCCAACACAACCGAAGGGAGAGTATGACTAGGACACTAATTTTTGAAACAAAGTTTTTAGCGACACCATGCAGTGCGAGGCATAACTGATTGAAAAAAATTCGGGCTTGGGTGTTGCCAAAACACCTCTTGTGGCAACTCTGGATTGAACACGTACTGAACCGAAATAAACCGATATTATTTTTTTCGGTTCAGCTCCGGTTTTCGTTCCGACAAAAATACCGGTTTTTTTCGGTTTTCGGTTTTCGGTTCAGTTCCGGTTCGAAGCCCTGGAAAAAACATCACTATGTTTAATTTGGAAGCGTCTATCATCAAATTGGAAGTCAGAATTTGACAGAAAGAATGAGGAAGAAGAGTTGTGATTTTAGAGACGAGAGCCCGCTATGCCACACTATATCGAACGCCGTTTCAAAGTCAAGAAAAATAGCTGAACAATATATAATTTATTTTCTAAGCCATCTTTGATTTTATTAACAATCTTGTGAACTGTTCAATGGTCGAGTGATTTCGTGGAAATTTAAATTAGTAGCTTGGAATTATCATATTATCATCAATATAGAGTAAGTATCTCATTGTATAAACTATTGACCATTGTTAAAACCATTTATGTTTAAAAAATAACTGTTTTTACAGGTAGAGCATCTCACCCAGAACTTCGAAGAAGATGGCCAAATGTAGTACTGCCGTAAATTTATTGTTTTCTCTAGATAATTTACAATATGGTACAAAATACTTAGTATTAATAAACAATAACTATTATGTATTTACCACCAATTTTCGCTGTCCTTATTAATACCCAATTTATTTTATAACTCATTTTCCTTAAATGGGACATCTGTCGTGGAATTACCTTATACTAATACTGTTTGACTTCAAATGTCATTTTAGTTAACAGAAAATTTTAAAAATATTTTAATGAATGAGACTTTTTATTAAGCTTCTACCAAATACATTATATTGTTTATATTCGTAAATATATATGTATATATATATATTATATATTCATCTGATGGTCGATTTAATTAAAATTGTTGTTAAGTAATCTGTTGAGAGTTTTAGTTGATACGTCATCAACAGAAATTTCCAGAACTTCATCATAATTTAACAATAATAGGAAAAAGTTACGGAAGGGATTGAACTACAAAGTTGTATTCCTACATGAGATATTCATATTTATTCCCATTCCACTTGTCATTCATTAACAAACCACAAACTATTTTATTATATTATTTATTAATAAAAATGATCATTATACTCGATTATGAGGTTCCTAGGCAAATATCAAAATAGAAAATTATTAGATAATATAATATAATATTAAATAAGATTCGCGCAGTAATATAAATATTGATTTATTTAAATAACTAGTTAAAAAAATAATTTCAATATTTTAATTTAAATTTTATTAAATTTAATTGAAATGTATTTTTTAAAAATTTTATCCTTTGATGTTTTTTTTATTTTACTAATTCCTCGTTAAGGTTCAAATTTCTACAGTATCAATAATATATAAGTAAATTTGAAATATTTATGATATTATTTATTTGTTATAATATTATTTTCATTTGGATGGTAGTATTTTAATGTCACATTTCCAACACTCGAATACCCTCTTTTCTTAAACCTACACAAATAAAATGATTTATGTATTTAAAATTAGAAAAAGAAAATAGTAAAATATGTATTAGTCATATAGTTATTTGAAAAAAATTAAAATTAATTAAAAATATAATATAATATATATATAATATAATATATACTAGCTGCTCAGAGCTCCTTCGTCGCTCTTCACATCTAGACGGGGGCTCCGCCCCCTGTACCCCCGAGTGGTACATGGTATTTGGTTGAAAGTAGCAAAAGGTTTTCATCCATTTTATTTCAAACAATGTATAACATAAAACATTCATTTCTTATTGTGTGATTATTTAAAATATATTTTAATTTATTTAGTAAATTAATTATATATATTATTATTGAATATGTTATATCTATCTACTCGAAAGTTCTTGGCAGCTACAACCACATTTCTCCAAGTGTCCCCGGTGACCTCATCTTTCTTTGGCCAATAAATGTAAATGCTGGAAAGAATAATCTGAATCTACTCTCATCTCCCAGGGTCATAGACCATGCGTGGCTCAACGGTACTCGAAAGTTCTTGGCAGCTACAACCACATTTCTCCATGTGTCCGTATCCTGAGCCTCTGTTCCATCTCTTGTACGTCATTCCCTGATGTACTCATCTTTCTTTGGCCCATAAATGTTGGGGAGAATCCTATTCTCAAATACTCTGAATCCACTCTAATCTCCTAAGATCATAGACCATGTCTCACACCCATATAATACAACAGACAAAATAATTGTTTTATATATTTTAATTTTCATTCCCTTTTACAATAATTGTGATGAGATAAGCCTCTTTACTGCATGATAACAGGCGTTTCCCGATTGCAACCTCAAATTAAATTCTTCTCAAATATTATTATCCTTCGTGATTACATTCAATTTTTCTACATATTCAAATTCTACATTTTGTATGTTAATACTGCTCCTGTTTGTTTCTAAATATATTTATTTATCATTATTAATTTCAAACCTCATCTCTTTTCCTACCTCGATTAATTTTTCCTCGCTATCTGTAATTGCAATTGCCGAATCTCCTATTATATTTAAGTCGTCTGGGTCACCTAATATTTTACAATTGATTTCCGCATCTTACTCTTTCTTTACTACCTTCAAGATATATTTTAAGATCAAAATTTGAAAAAGTTTATCCGGATCTATTGAGTCATGCGTAGGTTTTACTAAAGTCTACAAATAATTAGTGAACAGAGATATTGAATTCGCGGTTTTTTTAATATCTGTCATTGTTAATTTCACTAACCTTTATTTGCTGGTTTTTTACTTTATATGTAGGCTGTAAGTTATGTTTAAATAAAGGAGGTGAAATTACATGAATTTTTTAATGAAATAACAAACATTTAACATCAATTATTTAGCTTATAAATTTAACAATTTTCTTAATTCTTATTTAATAATATTATTTAAAATATAACATAAATTTAAATATTATTTATAGCTTTACCATTGAAATTAATATTAGTTCAATTAATTATTTAATATATTTTAATAATAAAATTTAGTTTAATCAGTGTTTATATTGTCCACTAACCTTTATTTAATTAACTCTATGAATATCTGGAATGTGATTAGGTTTACACGCACATCTATTACACTTGCTGGATATTTTCTTTTAATCTTGTTAATTCTTCGTTTTTCGTTACTTTTATTCTTTTTTGGGAAGGATTTTTATATATATATAACAACACATCTAAATAAAAACTGTTTATACTTGACAATAAAGACCAATATTATATAATTTTATAATTATAATTAACAATATCAAATTTCATTTAGTTAATTAATTTTAAGCCTTTTTTTCACCAACCTTATTTAACTAAACATTTTACAACGTAAACATTATTCCCCCCTTTTTTTAAGAAATTAAAGAAATCAATTATTAATAAGAATTAGTTTATTAACTGGCCTAATATACTTATTTCCGTTCATTAATACTTTGCATACTCTGATTATATTATCATCACCAGGGTATACTTCCAATACACGGCCTAATGGCCATCTCATAGGGATGGAATTATCTTCCTTTACTATGACAATATCGTTAACCGACACGTTTTTATCTTGGTTGGTATAGTTTTTGTAACGTTTCATTAGTGTTTGTAAATATTCCTTAGACCATCTTTTCCAAAATAGTTGCACCATTTGTTTATGTTGTTTCCATTTGGTTAATTTATTTTGTTGATCAGGTGTATAATCCATTTCTAAAGCAGTGAGAAGAGGACTACCAGTTATAAAATGACCAGGAGTTAAAAAACAATTTGCGTCTTCTGATTCACATGAAACTGGACATAAAGGTCTTGAGTTTAATACTGCTTCAATTTTCGAGACAATAGTAAACATTTCTTCGAGACTAGGAATATGATTTCCAAGTATTCTTTTTAAATGATGCTTTGCGCTTTTGACTCCTGCTTCCCATAGGCCTCCAAAGGAAGGCGCTGCAGGAGGATTAAAATGAAATTCGATTTTTCTTTTAGCTATTTCTTCAAATAATTCTATTTTATTTTTTTTTAAATAAGAATATAATTGATTTTGCTTGTTGTAGGCTCCTATAAAATTTGTACCACAATCTGAATACAAATTTCTCGGGAGACCTCTTCTAGCAATGAATCGGTCTAATGCTAGTAAAAATGACTTCGTCGTTAATTCAGTACTTATTTCTATATGCACGGCTTTTATAGACATACATACAAAAATAACCAAATAACATTTAATAATAGTAGGTTTCCTTCGATTAATTTCTTTTATTTGAAATGGTCCTGAATAATCCATTCCAACGTTTGCAAATACTCGTTCTTGTGAAAACCTACTGATTGGAAGATCACTCATATACGGTTTTAACGCTTCACCTTTTAATCTAACACATTTTATACATTTATATATTTGGTGTCGAATCATATTTCTAGCATTAACTATCCATACTTCTTGTTGCATAGTCGATTGAACCAATTGAGGACCTCCATGCAATGTTACTATATGGTAATGATCAATAAATAATTTAGCCAATTGGCACCTTTTAGGTAATAGAACAGGATGTTTACTGCATTCTTTGATATTAGCGTGACGTAATCTACCTCCAACTCTTATAATTTCGTTAGAATCTATGAAAGGAGATAATCTTTTCAACGAACAATTTTTATTAAGTCCTTTTCTAATTTCATTAAATTCTTTATCATAATAATAATTTTGTGTTACTCGAAAACAAATGATTAAAGCTTGTGATAACTAGTAAAGACAAAGGCATATTTTTATTTCCGACGAATTTTTTCTGACATATATTTTTAAATCTTAATACATATCCAATTATTCTTTGTAATTTCAGTAGTGATGATGTTTGATCTATTTTTAATAAAATACAATTCATTTCTTTTATTTCTGAATGCATACATATAGGTTTAATGACTTTTAATTCTGGTATTTCGTTCAGTGTTATTTCTTGCATATCCCATAAATTTTCATTTTTTGATAAGAACTCCGGTCCATTCCACCATAATTTATTATCTATTAATTGATTAGCTGTACATCCTTTAGAGGCTAAGTCACTTGGATTTTGATCACTTCTCACGTATTTCCAGCTGTGAGATCTGATCAAATCATTTATTTGGACTACTCTATTCGCCACAAATACTTTTAAACGATGCGGCAGCGTTTTTAGCCATGCTAATACGATCTGAGAATCTGTGAATAAATAACAATTTCCATTAATTCTTGATTTAAGTAATTCATAAGTTTTTTCAAATAATTTGGCTAACATTAAAGCACCATTTAGCTCTAATTTAGGAATCGTTTGTGTTTTTAAGGAAGCTACTTTAGTTTTAGATGTTACTAGATGGTTTATGAAATGTATATCATTATTTGTGATACGTATATAAATACAACAAGCATAACCTCTCTCAGATGCATCTGAGAACCCAACTAAAGATGTTTTTAATACTTTAGTTTGAGAAATATATCGAGGAATTTTGAGTCGAGCTAATGTGCTTAATTCATTTTCAAAATTCTCCCATGAATTAATAATATCATTAGATGGTAATTGATCCCAATCACATTTCTCTAACCAAATTTTTTGCATAATTAGTTTGGCTTTGAATATTATAGGGCTTATCAGACCAAGAGGATCAAATATTCTAGCTATTTTCGATAATATATTTCTTTTTGTGGGTTGTGTATCGGGAAGAGTCACATGATACGAGAATATATCTGAATGAGTTATCCACTGTAAGCCCAAAATTTTTAATGATGATTCTTCACTATCCTTGATAATTAATTGGGTTTCTCTATGTTCATTAGGAATAGAGTCCATTATAAAGAAACTATTTGAACTCCATTTTCTAAGTTCAAAACATCCTTTCAGTAACAATTCAATTAATTCGTTTTTTAATTTCATAACATCACTAATCGAATCCGCACCAGTAACAATGTCATCCATATAAGTATTATTTAAGATTGCATTAGAGGCTAACGGGTATATATCGCCTTCATCAATAACTAATTGTTTTAATACTCTTTGTGCTTGATATGATGATGAAGTTAATCCGTAAGTCACCGTATTTAATTCATATTCTATAGGTTCTATATCATAAGATGTCTTAGCATAAATGTGTTGATATTTGCGATCGGCCTCTCGAATTAATATCTGCCGATACATTTGTTTTATGTCACAACAAATAGCAAATTTATTCATTCTAAATAATGTTAAGATTTCTACCAATTCTTTCTGAATTTTGGGACCTTTACATAATATTTCGTTCAAACTAATTCCATTACTAACGCTCATTGAAGCATTAAATACAACTCTCAATTTGGTAGTAGAACTAGATTCTTTTAATATGACATGATGCGGTATGACATAATTTACTTTGATAGTTGATTTTTTCATGTGTCCTGATTCCAAATAATCATTCAAAAATTCATTATATAATTGTTTCATTTCGGTATTTTTATTTATACGTTTTTGCAAATTAAAGTATTGTTTCTTAGTTATATATTTATTATCGTTTAGTGTTATGGGATCTGATTTAAAAGGTAAGGCCACAATATACCTACCTTTAGAATCACGTTTAGTCGTTTCGTTGAATAGACTTTCTGCTTTTACTTCTTCAGATGAGTCTGGAATCGATGAATTTATCTCTTCGGTTTCCCAAAACCTTTTCAATAATTCATTTAACTGTAAGTTTTCCATGTGACAATTCATTATTTGTTTCTTATTAACAATGTTGATGTCAAATATACTTAATTTTCCAAAAATGACCCAACCAAATTTAGTTTTGATCCCGACCAAATCATTATTTCGTTTGGGCGCTTCGTCGAATAACAATATTTGTGACATCAAATCAGAACCTATTAATATATCAATTTCTTTCGTTTTGTAAAATTCTTCATCAGCTAATTCCAATCCCGAAAATAATCCTTCCAATGAAATTTTGCTTATTTTGTTAACTTCTTGTTTAGAAATAATATCTAATACTATACATTTAGTTATTATATTTTCTTTAGATTTAGGACAATTGATCGTAATCTCCGTTTCCTTTAATTTAGATTGCAATTCTTTGCCCGCAATTCCCGTTATTTGAATATTAGAATTTTTCATTTGGTAATTTAATTCGTGCGCCAATCGCTTGGAAATACAAGAGATTTGGGACCCTTGATCTATCAAAGCTACCGCTTTAATATATTTTCCACCCTTGGATTTTAGATATATTTGAGCAGTTCCTAAAAGTATAATTTCATTTCGAATGGTTTGTTTAATATAGTTGGAATTAGCAATCAATTTCATGGGTCTAATATTTTCGTTATCGCTTCCTAGTCATCTCTCACTTGATTTATCTATGTAAGGTTCTGTACTTTCTTTATCTGATAGTTCGGTTACATTATCCCTTTTAATTAAATTATTATTGGTATTTTGATATTTAAATGTTAAATTAAAATTATTATTGTGGAGTAATGTATGATGTCCATTTTTACCACATTTAGTACATATTAATGAACTTGTACATGATTTTCGATCATGATTCTCTAAACATCTAAAACATTTTCTAGCATTCCTAATTAGAATGTATCTTTGATATGGTTCCATTTTCAAAAAATGTTGACATTCTTCAATTCCATGAATTTCTTTACAAAAACAACAAGTTAATTCATGTTTTTTCTTAATACCCTTGTCAATTGATTGGCTAATTTGATTATCAAATAATGAGGTATTATTGTTTTCTGCATTTACAACTAAAACTCTTTTCTTATTTATTTTCTGTATATTTGTATTATATTTTATTTGATTTTCTTGAGAGTAGGATAAGGTATTATCGTTAATTCTTTGTTCATTTTTCATGAATTTAATTAATAATTCTAATGAAGGAAAGTTTTCTTCTGTAACAGTCGTTTCAAATTTTCTTCTTAATTCATCGTCAATGGTCAATATACTCCATGAAAATATTAAGAAATCTGCTAAATTTTCAATCTTTAGCTTTTTTAAACAATTTAAATTTGTTTCAAATATCTGTAAAAATCTATTTATATCATCACTATTATTTTTGAAACTGTTTTTAGAGCAACCTAACATTCGGTTAGTAAAAAATGTCGCCAATTTCCTTTTATTATTATATTTTTCAAGAAGTAATTCATAAGCAATTTCATAATTTTGATCTGTTACAATAATCTCCTTGATTAAATTAAAGGGTTCATCTGTCAATAATGATCTTAAATTATGAAATTTAAATATTTCGCTAATATTATCATTGTAATGTATTAAATCATTATATGCTGTTATAAAGGAAAGCCAGTTTTCTATTTCTCCATTAAATTTTTGAATTTCAATCGGCTTAATATTATATTGCATTTCCTTTTTCCTAATTTTTTTATTAAGTTTTGATTTAATTTTCTTGTATAATGTATAAAATTTCTCGTTGTATACTTGTACATCATTTTTAATTTGAGCATCTTCTGAACATTTTATCAATATCTGAGTTTGTATGTCTTTAAATTCAGTTTTATTTTCATCCAAAAGTTCCCCTTGTATATCGTAATCATTTGGATCGGTTAATTCAGCAGACTCTTCAGACATTTTAATAATTATGTTTATACATTCTTCTCGGATCATTCTCAATGCCTTGATCGAAGTCATTTTGTTTTGTAATATAAAAAAAAACAATTTTTTATAATTTATCCGGCTCGAAGGACCAATGTTAATTTCACTAACCTTTATTTGCTGGTTTTTTACTTTATATGTAGGCTGTAAGTTATGTTTAAATAAAGGAGGTGAAATTACATGAATTTTTTAATGAAATAACAAACATTTAACATCAATTATTTAGCTTATAAATTTAACAATTTTCTTAATTCTTATTTAATAATATTATTTAAAATATAACATAAATTTAAATATTATTTATAGCTTTACCATTGAAATTAATATTAGTTCAATTAATTATTTAATATATTTTAATAATAAAATTTAGTTTAATCAGTGTTTATATTGTCCACTAACCTTTATTTAATTAACTCTATGAATATCTGGAATGTGATTAGGTTTACACGCACATCTATTACACTTGCTGGATATTTTCTTTTAATCTTGTTAATTCTTCGTTTTTCGTTACTTTTATTCTTTTTTGGGAAGGATTTTTATATATATATAACAACACATCTAAATAAAAACTGTTTATACTTGACAATAAAGACCAATATTATATAATTTTATAATTATAATTAACAATATCAAATTTCATTTAGTTAATTAATTTTAAGCCTTTTTTTCACCAACCTTATTTAACTAAACATTTTACAACGTAAACAGTCATAATGAAAATATCTTAATTAATGTTGATCGATTTGGCATGAACCCGCAATGATATCGTCTAATATTTCCTCCGCCTATAGTTTATAAGTATTGTATATGTTATAATAGAGTATAATATTTCTTGATCATTTCATTTCGATATTTTAATTTCATTGCTTGATTTTTATTGAATATTTTTAATTATAATAAAATTTGAGAAAATGCAAAGTTAGAGACTTGAGACAATTTATAAAAATTAATTTATAAAAATTAACGGTATAAAAATATTGATTAAAACTAAAGATAAATTAATAATATATACATTCATTAATAGTATTAATTTAAATTAATGGATTTATTTGATTTTTTATTATTAAGTTCATTTATTAATTTTTTTAGATCATAGTTAATTCCCTCCCTTAAAATAAAAGAAGTACCTATTCAAATATGGAAAGAATAAATACAAAATAATTTAAGTTAAATATGATTTAAATATTTTATTATATTAATTAAAATGAGAACTTTTAGAATAAATTATTTAATTGAAATGATATTTGAATATTAGAATTTAAAATAAAAAGTTAAATATTATAATAATTCTTTGATTGGGAATGGCTAGAGTTATATACATTGTGTAAAATGAGTCCGCCAGTCAGTGGGCCACGCCTGGCTCTTGAATGAACAACACGGAGAACTATATATAAACTTTAAATCTCTCTCTCTCCCGCTCACACACACTCCCACCTCTCTCCTCATCCCCTCCACCTCTCATTTCTTAGTTATTTCAATTTCCACAAATTGTCTTATTTTTAAAATATTCACTAATTTACTTTCTATTTTTATTCTTTAATCCTTAAATAATATATTTTCTATTTTATGTTAAAATGTAAGTTATTTACATTTTAACATTTACACTATGACAGCAAAAAAGTAAACAAAATTACATACATACATACAAACAGTCTCCTTTATATATATAGATAATACAGACCCACACCGATTTACTGTTAGTTCTAGCCACGTATTGCCCCTGCATTTAGGCAACCCGAAACAATTGCTTTCTAATTTAGTCTTTATTTTTTTACTATCTCGTAAGAGATAGTATTGCGATCACGAAAATTTTCGATGTCGAGATTTTGATGTTTTTATACGTTTTGAAGGTTCCTGAATCATTTTCACTAAGGTAGAGAAAAATGTCTGTGTGTGTGTGTGTATGTATGTATCTAAGATTACGCAAAAACGGTTTGAGCTAGAATTTGGTACATGAGCATTATTCAAAATTCGTAGTTTTCTATCAACTTTTGAGAAATGTAGCTCAACCGGAAGAGGGTCATTACCTACAACGTTTTGATTTTTTTTCCTCTAAAGTGACTGTAAAAATAAAGATATATGTTTGATAATTTTTTACATGATTAATAATTGTATAAAACTGCTATATATAGAATTTCAGCTTGATTGAATCGCTGAAAGTACCAGAATTAATTTTTTAACACTGCAAATCTCACGCGCCAACATGTGACGTGATGCCATCAACAAAAAGCCAAACATGCGCTGGTTTAATATTTATAATTTATAATTAATTAAATTTAATTTAAATATAATATATTATGTCATTTAATCCAATGAAAATTGCGAGATAGTCGAGTGTAGACACTCCAGCTAATTTTTTTACTTTTTGATAATAAATAATGTTCCATTTTCAAAATATTAAAATTATATATATTAAATTTAATAGAAAAATATTAGGCTGAACTGCTAATTTTATAATAAAATAAGAACCATATAAAAATTATATTTTAGAATTTGACATATATATATATATATATGTATATATTTACGTATTTATATAAAAAATATTCAATTTTCAACAAATGAAGTCAAAAGAAATTTTCTCAATAGATGAGATATTATATTTAAATTAATATACTAATAAAATAAAAGTAAAATGAAAAAGGGAATTCTCTCTATTGATGTTATAATTCTAAATTATTAAGAAGCATAAGTTATTTTTATAAATAAAGATTAATAAAAAAAAAAGAGATTTATCCATTCAACAGTAAAAAAATACACTTATGAAGATTACATTTTCTCTTTTAATTCCTCTTTTGCTAATAATTTAAATACTAAATTAATTCACTTTATAAGATTATTATTTTTAATTCAAAAATTATTTTTTCTAATGAATATGTTAACTAATTCTTGCAAACAAATTAATTATATTGTTTATAAAAAGTAAAATAAAAATTTTTCAAAGATTATTTTAATATATCGTTGTCAATATCAATATTTGTCCATATCTTTTGATTTTCAAGTCCTTATGTAAATAAGTGAATATCAATTCTTTTATCTCAATATATTACGAAAATACTTTTTATTATAAAATGTATTTGATTTTTGTATTCTGTTGGTTAAATCCTCGCCCCCCACCTCCGCCTCGCCCTTTTACTTCGTATTTCAATTTCCTATCCGATTCTCTCTGTATTTTGCATTCATGTGCCATTCTAAAGGGAACTGAAAGAGGTGAACTGGGCGCAGATTAACCCTGATATATAAGTAGAGAAAGACTCGCTCTCTCTTTTCATTTCAAATGGACTTGATATATATGGAATTATCTAAAACAAAGAGAGAAAACCTTCGTTGGCTTTCTATTTTAGTTTCCATCCACGAGATCAATGAAATATCAACTTAAAATTTAATTCCATCATTTTGTCTTTTGTAGGCATAATATATAGAAATGTATAACATTTATATGAATATACAAGATGAATCAATGAAGTGTAATGTAATATAATGATGTAATATAAATATAATTTTTTTTTGTTTTCTTGATTTTTTTTTTTTTTTTGAATTCAACTATTTCAATTCAAAGTTTTATTTTATTGTAAAAACAAAATGTAAATATCAAAGTCATGCGATGAAAATATTGTAAAGAAAAAGTTTTTTGTTTGGATATGCCATAAGAGTTTTTGTAATTTTTGTAGTAATAACATTTACAACTACCTGATGCTGCTGAAAATTGTATATTATAAATGTTATATTATCACAAAACTTAATTTTTCTACATATTATTTATTATTTAATCTAATTAAAATTTAATTAAATTAATTATTAAATAATCCAAATATAATTATATATTAAAATATAAATAAGTATATTTATTAATAAAAAAATCTATAAGTTACTAAAAAAATCTTATAAATACCAGTTTCAGATCAAATATTTTTAACTCCTTTGAATTGTAAAATTATTTTAAAATATTGGGTTTGCAAACACCAAAAAGAAAAATCTTTTGTTTATATAGATAATGTATGGAATTAGTAGGCTGTCACTCATTACATACATACCGCTGTGAATTCAACTAATAATTATCCCTATTATCCAGTAGCACCTTCACATCATCTTTGTTTTTTCTTAATTTAAAATAGGAATTTTAATAATAATAAAATGGCACCCCGGGAAACACCGTACAGCGCTTCCTTAAATACAAATTACTATAGATAAAATAAAATTAAAAATATTTATTTTAATAATATTTTGTAATCAAATTACCAAATATAGGTGTATATTATGTTATATCCACAGGCCATACTTTTCCTTCTTTCATGCATTAATCAATAGATTTAAGGGCTGTAGTATGTTTTTTACGGCTATTTTTTTAAAATGTATTTTCTTTTTAATTATTTGAAATTGTTTAATATATTTTGTCGTTTATTTATTTTAAATAAATAAATTATAAAAAAATGTACTATATATTACATGTATATTTGTTGATAAATACTATAATAGATTTTTGTCAAACGGATAATACTTGTACTTGTAATAATTCAATTTTTTTAAAGCATAATTAAATTTAAAAAAAATAAATAAATAAATTATCAGTCTTTAAAAAATTTAATACTAAGGAACACTTAAATAAATTAAAAATAAACAAAATAATTTTATTTTTTTTTTAACTTATAAAATAATATCTTTAATTGTATTATATAATATTTTCTTTAAAATCAAATTATAAATAAATAGTTATACTAATTAATTACTAATTGATTAATAATTTAATAAATAGTTCGTTCCCTTAGGGGTCTATCTCTCATTTCTCCCACCTAACATAACCTATAGCGATTTTAGCATTATCATGTGATATCAACCTATTTCGTTTAATCTTTATTTTTGTTAAAAGTAATTGTAATATTATTTTCTTATTATTATTTTTTATTGATTTTAATTCAATGGTTCAAATATTTTTTTTTAAATAAATTTTATTTTTCAATATAATCTCCTTTAAGTTCACTGTGCCGTAAATTGCTTCTTTTACCTCTTTTTCGCAAATAATAGTCAACCCAAGTTTCATATGTTAAAATAAATCACCGGATAAAATACGTTTTATTTGAGTTAAAACCGTCTTGAATCTCTTGACACACACACACAAATTACCATTTTCTGGCAGTTTTTACCCAATGTCAATAGGTGCAGTGGTACACTAAGGCTAAAGTGGGCCCTAGGCAACATTGTAATAGGCCTATTTTTCAGTCAGGACACATACTTCGTGTTTGGTAGTTTGGTTTTAAAACATATAGCAGGGGTGGCCACACTTGGTGATTCTTAGAGCCATATTGTTTAAATCGGAAAAAAATTTTATATTTTTTTTTATGTAGGCCTATTTAATTAGCGGATTCCAAAAAAAGGGAAAATAATATACATGTACAAAAATTTTCGGCCCCTAGGCACAGTGGCGTACCTAGAACTTTTGCCGCCCGGGGCGATCTCATGTTTGCCGCCCTTTCTATTATAAGTCAATCAAATAATGGTTTTTATAAATAAATACACATAAATAAATTATTAAATTATTTAATCAATATTAATTAATACACAGAGTAAATTTTAAACCTAGCAGACCGCCTTCTGCCGGCCCTGCTTTTCAAAAGAAAAATCGATGATTTAAAAAAATATTGGTATATCACTTCAAAGTAACCATATAAACTTTTCAAAAGAAATGACATTTATAAACTGATATCAAAAAATTTTAGTTAGGAAAAATTGCCGAACAAAATCGTAAAGATGCGTTTACGAATTCAACGAATTTTAATGAATATACAATACAATAAAATAAAATTATTATCCTGTTCTAGGAATTAGAATTCAAAATTTACACTAAAATGCATTTACATACACCGAGGAATAATATTCGAAATCATATAGTTAATCATAATTTATATAAATCTAATAGTAAACTTATAATAATCATAATAATCATTTATTATTCAAGAAAGAAAAAAAAAATAAATATGAAATGAATAAGTTGCTTTTTACAACTATATAACTAAATATAAAAAATGCCGCCCCAAGATAAGTGCCGCCCGGTGCGGACCGCACCCACCGCCTCCCCCTAGGTACGCCACTGCCTAGGCACATGCCTAGCAATTATAGAAAATTTCACTTCGAAGACGATCCAGTATAACCATGACATTTGTGTTTAATTTGAGAACTTTTTAAATGACTCTGGTATATATACTCTAAATAGAACTAAAGAATTTTATAAACATATTTATTTAAATCTGCTACTGATTGGGTATGTCTCTCTTTAATGAAAAAGTTCAATATATCTTTTTGACTCTTTTTGTCGGATTAAGGTCGTTTGGGGCCTCTAGGCACTTTGCCCCCTTGATATTGATAAAGCAATTATTTTTATTCTACCCACTATCCCTACTGTTTCCAAATAAAATTTTAAATACTCTTTTCTTGAGTGTATAAATACAAAATCAGAAAATATTTATATTTTAAATAAATATCCAACATTTACAAAAAATTATTTTTAAATATTGGGAATAATATCTTAGGCACGTGTCTAGTGAGTTGGAATATGATTTGGATTGTGTTCTATGAATGGATACCAATCCAATCAAAATTGTAAAGATAAATAATTAATATATATATAAATGGAAACTAAAAAGTTCTTTTATTAATAAATTACTTAATTTTCAATTACTTTTTCTTCATTGTTTTTTTTTTTGTCTTTGTTGTTGACCTTTTCTGAACCACTCTGTGTGTGTGGCAATCTTATCCTTTGGGCCATTAAACCCAATTGATCCTCTTTATTTTACCTCTATCCTAAACCCAGCGCTATCAGTGAGGTGTGAACACACCATATGGCGAATCAGTACCCTTCTGCCCCACTTCTTTTAACTCCAAAGAGTGATAAACTCTGTCATTTGATACGGTTTTCTTCCAAGTATCTATTTAATCATTCATTAATTTGAATTTTATTTTAAAATGATCAATAAATTAAATTTGTTATAATTAATTATGAAATGATAAGATAGAATATTTATAAATCCCAATCCAAATGATTTTCCTAATAGATCTGAAATAATAGTATTTTATACATGTATATATACAATAATAGAATTTGATATGTTTGATAATTTTATAATGATTATCTTATAGTTAAATAATCAAACATATATTATAAGAGTGAATATAAATATTTGGTTCATTTGTAATATATATAATATATGATTGGATTATACAATATAGAAAAATAAAATTAAATTAAATTAGCTATATATAAACAGACAATTAAATAATTATAATTTGTTCTTTTATTTATATTAAAAAGTCTCTTTATTTTAAAATAATTTCATATATGTATGTATATGATAATTTATCAAAGAACGTTATTTGTATATTTTCTAGTATTTAATCAACTTTATTTTAGAATCTTTATATAAGTAATTATTAATTGGTCAACCGAGCAAACCGCTAACAAGTACTTGTTTACTATTTGGACTGAAAATATATTATTTTAAATCTATTGTGTGTGTGTCTAGTAAAATAAATTAATAAAATAAAAAAATATTTAATATACAGGCTTTTTAATCAAAAATGCCCTAAAAAATAGAAAATAAAATATAAATGAAACCTTTAATATTATCCTTTACATATGCCCAACAAAAAAGTGTGGGACGCATATGATAATATTAAATTCTTTACCTCCTACTTATATGGGCGCATATGAAGTAGTAGTAGCATATATGGGCGCATATGAAGTAGTAGTAGCATATAAGTAGTAGGTAAAGAATTTAATATTATCAAATGCGTCCCACGCTTTTTTGTTGGGCATATGTAATGGATATTATTCAAGGTTTAATTAATATTTTATTTTCTATTTTTTGGAGCATTTTTTCTTAAAAAGCGTGTATATTAAAAAGATTTTTTTATTAATTTAATTTCAAGTTTTTAGTTTTTTTATATCTTTTTCTTAATATTTTATTGTTGCTTGCCAGATGTAAAGCATTGCACTATTAACTACTATTTAAATCTGTTATTCTCGAACATACATATATTCTCGTGAAGTTTCTAGGCCTTTTTTAGATGACATAGATTATGCAAGTGACTTATTAAGCCATCCACATACTGCCGTATACTATGCGGCACTGAGTTCTTTTCGGAATTACAGAACAACACAATTAACAAGTACATTGTTTAGAAAATGTATTGAAAATATAAAATATAAAAGAATTGTAAATATAAATCTAAATAAAATATGGTATTAACATTAATCATTTAAATTCAGAATTTTTAAAAATCCGTATTTTTGAAAAATTCAAAATATTTCTTTTTGATTATTGCAATGTCATCGACTTTCAATATGCGTTTCAAATTTGAACGAAATCGATCGACCAGAAGTGGGTTAAAATTTATTTACAAATTATTAACGTTACAGACAAACATGCGGCGGCATGGCTGAGTGGGTAGAGTACGAGATTTCTACACAGGAAGCCTGAGTTCGAATCCCAGCATAGAACTCAAGATTATTTATTTAATAAAAATAAAAATCTAATTCAATTTAACATCGGCTGCTGCGGGTAGCGGGTAGATACCTTCTCACGATCCCGGTGAGAGACAGATCTACCTCAGTGAGTGGCGCCCACTGCCCTACGCGAGCACATGCATTTTCTCTCATTACTCGACCAAGGGAGTGCATGCCCTACCCAAATCATCCATCCAGACCCAATCCCCTTTATTTCCTCTTCCTTCTTTCCAATCCACGCGTCAGGCTGTAGCGACAGGCCGGCTGGATCATCTTCGCGTCGCATCAACAATTAATGGAGAAATGTTATACGGTTAACGGCTGGGGCGTCCCCTGCAAGAGACGCACATTGTCAGCACCCGGGCGATGTGAGAAATGGGTTAGGGTTACCCACCTATGGACGAGGTGGGCTAAAGAAGATAGTCCAACATCCACATCCACATCAATATCAACATCGACATCATCACCGACACGAACATCGTCACATCGGTCAGCATCAGCATCATTGCCATCAACCTCACTCAAATCGTCCACATCTACATCAAAGTCGTCAACACCATCATCACCGTCATCAAGGTTGAGTACCAAAGACCGCGTGGGAGGCTAAAAACCAGCTGGTCCTGCCGTATATCGGGAGATCTAATGGCATCTGATCTCTCTACAGACGACGCCAACAACAGATTTAGTTGGCGCCAATTAACGAGAAGAGCCGACCCCACACCCCGTGGGAAATAAGGCTAAGAAGAAGAAGAAGAAGAAGACAGACAAACAGAAATGTCAAGTAAATAAAAAGAGTTTAATTAATAAATTGGCTAATTCGATTATCGTGAATCTATAGTATATATAAAAAAAAGTTTTTGTCTGCAAATTGCTCAGAATTTAAAATTTTTTGCATATCTTCGCGTTTCATGATCTCTAGAATCCAAAAGTGAGTTTAGAATGTGAAGAAAAGGATTGTATTTTGATTTTTTTTTTTTTTTTTTTTTGAAAAAGGAGGAAAATGTCTAACCAAAAAAACTATAACAACTCAAATAAAAATAATAAATATTATTATGTATGTTAATTATTATTTAAAACTTAAAACTTACCCTCATCGATAATAAATTTTTATATTTACGTTATTTAATGAATATTGCGTTTTTTTTTGTTCCCATTGCATAACCTAAATTTCTACATATAATAATTAAATTTTAAATAGAAATGGGATAATAGTATATAAACAAAGAAAAATAAATTATTTATTCAAACTAGATTTTGACAGTTGTAACTTTTTTTAGTCTTTTTCTTTCGTCTATATATCTCATATAACTAATCATTAAATATAATTTTAGTTAATTATGTTAGGTAAATAAAAAAAAAATCAGTATTTTCATGTGAAGTTTTTATGGCTGACCATTTGGGAATATTTCATTTACTCTAATCACCGGAGTGGTGATTGGTTAAGTCGTAAAGCCACTTCGAGCGGAAGTGAGTTTGTCTGTCCTTCCACAAGACAACCTCAAATTCAATTATCACTCTTCCTTTCCTTATACAAGCCCTGTTCAACTCTCACCCCTTTCCTCGATAACACCGGATGGAAATGTGTGTCGATTTTTTTTTTCTTCTTTTTTTTCAACAACAAGGCGACAATTTCCAATTTCCATACAGAATTAGATAAAGAGAGAGTGAGAGAGTGAGTCTGTCTATCTAACAGATTTGTTGGAAATAAGTTCTATCCGTTGCCGATGATTGAAAATCGATCCAAAATTAAAATCACGGTTGTTGATAAATTTATAGAAGATATAACTTTTGAATTGCTTCAGCTTATTTAATTTATACTTTATTTTGTATATATATATATATAATATTGATAATAATATAATATATAATAATTATTCTATCCTTTTATATTAAACTTTATGAATTTTGATAGAGCGAATTGGAGTCTCCGATCATTAACTCTATATTATCGGAAATCGTATCAATATTTTCATTATTAATGTGACAGTAAATAAACAAAAATTCTAAATAAATATCCTAAAGTTATTGGAGCGACAGTAAAGGAGCCACTCCAGAAATAAATCTAATATAAATAAATATGTTAATGAACATAAAAAAGTTTAATTGTTTTCAACTAATAGTATAATTGTCAGCCGACAACAAGTGATTAACTTAAACAAAATTAACACTAATACCTTACTTCTTGAATTTAATTTTCTTTAAATTTAATTTTTATAAAAATTTATATAAAACTAATATTATATAATAATTTCAAATTTCAAATAATGCTTGCCTCAGCCTAGAAATTTGTTCTTGTAATATTATATACATTTAGCTATTTACATACAATTATAACAAGTATCTGCTTAAAAATTTTAAAATAAATTATCTTAATTCAGAAAAAAGCAACTTAATAATGTTTTATTTGTATTTTTCTGGGCTTAAAAACATTATGCTTTGATTTAAAGTGTAAAAAATAATCAAATGGAATCTTCTTAAATTTCTTAAAATGTTATGACATTAAGTTTGACATACACTATATATATATATATAAAGATCAAACTAGAGGGGTGAGTCAAGTTGTGATCACATTTAATATTTTAGAATGGAAAGCAAAAAAACCTAAATTTTAAATAAAATTATATACAAACTTCATCATTTTATAACCATTTAATTATTATTATTATTATTGGTGTTTCTAACTTCTAACTATCGGTCCACGTGGGACTACTGAGCTTAAAAGTTCTTAAGAACAGCAACCACATTCCTTTAACCGTCCCAATTCTCAAGTCTCTTTATATGTATTGCCTGCATTCTAGATTTACTAACCTCCCATTTGGTCTCCCTACAAACAAGTTTGTATCTAGTACTTTTTAATAATACCCAAGTATCCCGTCCATCGCTACCTTCTCCCGATTTGATAACCCTAATATACAATGAGATATGCAATTCTTCATTATGAAGATCTTCAATAATTTAATCTTTCTTGGAACTAAAAATGATCCTAAAAAAATTATTTTTAGATTTATGCTGCCTATCAACCTTCTCCATAGTATACTATATATATGGTGTATATATATATATATATATATAGAAATTTTAATATGAAAAAATATATAGTTACAAAATTATTATTTCCCATCGGTGTTCAATTCAAAGTTCAAGTTTTTTCTTGAATTTTTACATTATAATTTATATTATTTTTTAAGCTTTTTCAAATTTACATCTTAAATATTGTTTAATCAATTAGAAATACTTCAGAGAAAATGAATATTTTTTTATTTAAAACAAGAAAAGTCTTTATGAATGCAAATATATTATATGTAACTGAAATTCGAGTATTTAATTGAGTTATATTGAATTCAAAAAGCTATTCTATTCTAAATCGAATACTGTCTGGTACAATTTCAATGATTTTATTGATAAAATGATTAAAAATATATAAATATATCCATATATTAAAAATATATACAAACAAAAGTAAATAAAAAAATATATTTTAATTCATCCCCGTTATTTCATTTTATTAATCAATAATATTTTCAAATGAACTAGTCTTTTCAGCATCGATAACAGTATTAAAAAAAATGAACAAAGCGCGTTGACAAATCATCATCATATTTGACGATACATATTATATCCATCCAGCCGTTTGCTATTGTTTCAAGTTTAATGATATTCCCCTGATTCAATTGTGTAATTAATTATATACAAGGAATGTAAAAAACACTAATTGTATCTTTTGCATAAATTCATTACCATCAATTTGAAACAAAAAAAGAATATGTGAATTTTCTTCCATATTTATCCATCTTTCTAATTGTTTAAGCCTGATTGGAAGTATATTTTTCACACCAAATTTCACATGTGGAGATTTTTACATATCTCCACGAATCATGCATTTTCTTAACAGAAAAAAGTATTTTTAGCATGATGTCTGTCCGTCCGTCCGTTCGTCAGTCCGTCCGAATAGATGTGTACAGCTTGAACGGCTCAACCGATTTTGATGAAATTTGGTATATTTACTTAATGCATCAGTATGATGAATTGGTCAACTTTTGGTGCAAATCCGGAAACCGGAAGTGGTAGTATTAGCGATCAACGATAGGAAGGGAAGGGTTATTTTCACACCAAATTTCAGATGAGGAGATTTTTTACATATCACCACAAATCATGCACTTTGTATTGGTTTTATTCTCGAAAAAAATCATCTTTATTAGTTTTTTCTTAATTTAAAATTATATGACGTCATCTAGCCATTCATGACGTCACAGCCTGGTTTTACATATATATTATAAATAAAATAAAATTAAAAATATTTATGTTATATCCATATCCGTTTTTTTTTTTGAATTAGAATAAATAAGTAAAAATTAATTTTAACCAAATAGGAGTATAATGTAAGTACTTGTATATGTGTGTTATTTTTTTAGCCTATTCTAATAAACTTATTTTTTTTATATATGTTATTTGAGATGTATAAAGTTTTCATAATTATATCAAGGAATCTTTAAAAAAGTGAAAATAATTTTCTTAATCATATAATGTGAAATAAATTTCAATTTTAATATTATACTTTGAGGAATTTTCACTTTGATTTCATCTTTAAAAATGAATTTCAATAAACTACCTTTATAGAGAGGATAACTCAGTTGTATAAACTAGACACATGGGATATTTCTGTGTCTCCAGTGTATAAAATATTTCCATGTCAATCAAAATCATCTTCATTTACCTTAAAGATATGAAAAGCGTTTGATATTAAATTAAACAGATGAAACAAATTCACATTTTCAATTAAAAATAATCCTTTTTTATTTTATGAAATCATTTTAATATTTGTTTAATGAAAAATAATTAAATTAGTTAAAATCAGGATAAGATCTGATATAAACTAAATGAAATTGGATCATAATAGTGATAATTTGAGGCATATGACTTAGAACTCAAATTCACTATCGCTATGAAGATATGTACCATATATATAATAAATATATTATGTGATTGTATGAGAATTAATATTTTGCTTAACTAGACATTCTCCCTATCTTATAACTTTGATCTTAAATACGACGAAATTTCTCGCATGCCTTTGATCCGTGATTAATATCGAAGTTATGTGGAGTGTTTAGAAATATTACTAGTACTACTATCAACCTTCTCCACTAACTAATAATAAAATTCGATATCTTAGAAAAGCATCTAATAAATATTATTTTCTGGGAAAAATAAATATTTATCTCTTAAAATAAAAAATATTTTCTTTTTTTCTCAAATTTATTTATTTATAAAATTAAATAAATATAATTATTGAATTGAAAAATATATATATTTCTATATTTGGAACTTTTTATATTAGATAAAAAAAAATTTCTACTCTTTCTTGGGACTTTGTGAAGTAAAAGTGGTTTTAATAATACTAAAATATAAAGTTTTAAGTCCCTTGTTCTATCACAGAAAAGTATAAGACAAATTCTAAAGAAGAAGAAAAAATTAAATGTATAAATCAAATTAACTTATACTTGAATTGATTTTGATGGGAAATATGAAATTAACAATATAACATCTTTTGAGAAATTTTAAAATGTTCTCTTATAATTTATTGTAAGTATATAATTCTCATATTTTAGTTTAATTTCATAATAATTAATTAAATATATTTTTTAATCTATGAATAAAAGAAAATGAGAATGAAATATGCATCTTAATTCAATGTCCATTTTGGATTGTTTTTTATATGTTACTATAGTCGAGGAGGTAAGAGTTGTTTCATGAGCCGAACCCCACCCTCGGCTAAGCAGAACCCGCGCTTGCCCCCACCATTTCTACAAAACCCAACCTAACCTAATCTAACCTCGATAAATATTGTAAGAGGTGGGTGAATCTCAACTAATGAGATGTCTAATTCCAAAATAAATAAATAAATAAAATAAAAATATTTGTCAAAATTACTTTTTTATCACCCGGAACGTTTGAGAGAGTAGAAGATTATGGTGGAGGGGAAATCACTCTAGGAGGAGGGGGTACCTCCGCCTCTCCTGGCCGCCACCCCTCATGCACCAACTCTTACCTCCTCGACTATAGATAACCCACTATCACTGGTATTTTTAGTTAATAATAATAATAATAATAATAGGGAATTTTACTTATTACTTAAAAAAATTAAATATAATAAATATGTTTTTTTATTTTAAAAATAAAATTGAATTTTAAAATTTAATTAAATTTATAATAAATATAATATAATATTTATTTTCATTATTTTAACATTCCTATCTTTAGATTGAAGATGTCACATGATGATGACATACAGAGTCCGTAACGAATTAATGTTCAAGACATTAATTAATCATTGGAGAATGACGGAGAATTTGAACTTTTGAAAAAAGTACGAAATGTCCTAAATATTGAAAAAACGGGACAATTGGCTGTCCAAAAGACATTTTTGTGGACGCCGCGACAGAGCACCTAAAAACGGGACGTTTGATCACCCTATCGATGACCTTGGAAGAAGAGAGTAGATTTAGATTATTTGTGAGATTAGTATTGTTCGCAGCATTTAAATGCCAAAGGAAGATGAGGTCATAGGGGGATGGCGGAGATGGTATAACGAGGAATTGCATGATCTCCAGATAAATTTAAGGTTGTAAAATCGAGAAGGCTGGGATGGGAAGGGGACGTGGCTGGAATGGGAGAGGCCAGAAAGATCGGCGAAAAATATATTTGGGAGAAACCGATTGGGAAACATCCGATGGAAGAGCAAGGACGCGGTGGGTGGATAATGAAGGATGGGACATACGAGAGTTGGGACATGGTAGGATTTGTTTTTAGCTCAGGATAGAGACGCTTAGAGAAATGTGGATGGTGCGGCTAAGATCTTTCGAAAACTGTAGAGACACAGTATACAACTATCACATATTTAGTATTGAATAGATTTTATTAGATTGTGATTTTAAAATAAAAAAAAATATTATATTACTAGCTGCTAGCTTATTTATATTACTTGATGATAGTATACAATAATATATATAATTAATTTATTGATTAAATTAAAATATATTTTACAAGAAAACAAATAAATGTCTTATCTACTTATACTGATTGATACAAAATGGATGAAAACCTTTTACATACACACTTTCAACCAAATAATATGTGTCACTCGGGGGTACAGGGGGCGGAGCCCCCGTCTAGGTGTGAATAACAGCTAGTTTCAAATAAAGATAATTCGTACTTATAACAGCACAAATGACTTGATAATTACAATAACACACACACAATAAAGAGTTGTTTTGAATTTAAAAAGACAATGGATAGCAATGAATACTAATTTAAGTCTCTATTGAAAGAGAGGGAAACAAAGAGAGAGAAAAAATAGTAATTTGAAAATCATAATCTTAGATTGCTCTCTATAATGAAAATGGTTTTGTTTATAAGAGACAAGCGATATATATATATATATATATATATATATAAAGAATGAAATTTTCACCTCCACAACTACATGTTAACAGTTTGGTTCCATCAACCTAAGGATAAAATTTATCCCTTTGTTTTGTGGAAGATGATTTCAGTTAGTGGTATCAGGAAAAGAATTCTGACAGATACCTGCTGCCAGGTGTTACGTTTGCTGATCTCGGACGATGCACGAATCGATCGATATTGCCCGGCGCCTATTCAGGAGCCCGGGGGCTATTTATAGCTGCTAAGATGAAAACCCTTTCTAGGAGGCGATTTCAATGCACATTTGTCTAGGAATCAATGGATAAATAAAAAGATGAGAGGGGATAATAACAGTGTTTTGTTACAAAATATTTCAATTGTCAATAAATATATGGAATTCTAATGAATCAATTTCCCAAGGATAATTATTTAGTATTTTTTCAATTCAATAAATCAAAATAATAATAATAAATAAATTCTTAACTATAATTGTTAATTCTCAATAAATAATAACAGATTATAAATTGAGGATAATTACATACCTAAACCACCGATTAATAATGTTTGTTTGATATTGATTGAACCTATATAGAACCTATATAGAACCTATATAGTATTATTATATATATATTATTATATATTTTCTAGTCGTTTATATAAATTAAAATAAATATAAATTTAAAATGTATGAATAAAATAAAATTCTATAAAATCTCTAAATCAAAAAACTGGGGAATAACAAAATATAATTATATTTTGATATTAAAAATAGAATAAATTTCAATATATTTAAATAACCAAATTATCAAATGTTTAAATTACTAATTCGAAAATAAGAATGATTAGTAAAACCTAAAAAGAGTAAAAAGAGTTGATTTCAAAACACTAGTATATTATTATTTAAATTAATAGGAACAAGACAAAGTACAGAGAATGAGTGGGGATATATATATTGAGCAGAAAGCTACAGGTGGTACAATTAGAATTTAAATTAAATAATAGATTTGACTTGGAAAAATTATACCAACATAGAGATAATTAATTAAACAATTCAATACAATTAAAAAAATTCTATAAAATAATTTGTATAATTTAATATTATATTATATTTTATTATTTTATATTATTATAATTTTCAAACTTGGGGGACAAAATACATCCCTGACGGACGTCCTTCCCCACTATGGGTCTGAGAGACACCACAACTATCATCATAGAGGCCCCTCACCAAAGAAATAAGATGACAAAGTAAGCCCAACTCACCGAGAATATCCCACAGCTTCGGCCATGATAGACTATCGAATGCTTTACTATAGTCCACAAAGCATAAATAATCCGGGATGTAAAATTCTCTTGCCTTTTCGATTATTAGATGAACATTCAAGATCTGCTCACGAGTGCCCTTTCCTTTGATAAACCCAGTTTGGTTAGGAGGGATCTGCCAGTTGAGATAGTTCTTCAGTCTCTCGTGAAGGATCCTGAGCATTATCTTGCTAGCGAGTGGAATCAGTGCTATAAGACGATAGTTGTCGCATTTGTCTTTAGGTCCCTTCTTGTGGACTGGAACGAAAACCGACCGAGTCCAGTCAACGGGCCAGAGACCAGTATCCCATATCCTATTGCAGATGTCATGCATTCTCTTTAGACCTATCTCTCCCATACCCTTCAGGACTTCTGGTCATCTCTAGGCGATTTACAGTTTTTCATAGAATGCATTGCACTAATCACCTCTGATCTAAGAATAGAAGGCTCATTCTCAAAAGAAGCGAAGGCAACACTGTGTGTCGCGTCTGCCCGATAAAGGTCTTCACAATAATGCCTCCACATCTCAGATATCTCGAATTTGATGTTTTTCCCCAAGAACGGGCCTTGAATTCACCTGTGATAGTCCTTATAGTTTTGAAGAGGTCTCTGCTGTTATTATGCTCGGAGTGGCACTGTGCCCACAAACACAATCCCTGGTAATATTTGTTTTTGTCTCGGCGGCATTCTCTCTGGATCTTCCTGCTCAGTTGTTTAATCATTAAACAATTTCAGGATCATTAGTCCCTCTAGCTCTTAGATCACGTCTTTCTGTATAGATATATTAATTTTATCCTAATCAGTTCAATAATTAGTCACCGTTGAATCATTGAAAATCGTGTATGAGATAATTAGTGACATATATTATAATTTAATTAAGGAAAAAATTTTTCCTAAAAATAAAACTTAATCAAATCGATTTTTCAGTTGAGAACCCTCTAAGTGGATTTCATGAAAAAATGCTTTTATATACAATTTCTAGATATAAATGTCATTAATGTATATATATATAATTACCATTAAGTCTATATATATATATTAAAATTTATTAATTATCTAAATATATAAAGTAGAAAAGTCTGTAGCTATGAAACAAACTTATTATGAGTTGTTAGACAATTTTTGTGAAATTATTTTATTTTATATTAAAATTTCTTTATTAGAATAAATCTGTTATAAAATTTTTGCTCTATTAATTAAACATAATATATTTTACAATTAATAATTTGAGTCATTTAAATGAATATTTATATCAATAAAGTTTATCTAGAAGTATTTAATTAGAATTTATCGAAAATTTTGTAATTTTTTATTTGAATGTAAATTAAATTATATGTATATCTATAAATTAAATAAATAAATATCCAATTAATTAATTAATTAAATATTAAAAAAATACATAATCCTTTAAAGAATTTTAATATATTAAAATCGACAAATGTAATTAAATTCAAATTTATTGAAAAAAATAAAAATAAACTATTAATTATAAAATAAAGTAATCAAAATCACGATTATATAAATTAAATAATTTAAAAATATTAATACGAATACAAATTTATATATTTTAATAATTCTGAGTGCACACATAATTTAAACTAAAATTGATATTGAAATATATATGTATAGATTGGCAATAACGAACAAAACTATCTCCAAAGATTTTTTCTAATTATTTTAAGAATTTATCTATAAGTACCTTTGTTACATTCATTATCTCTGTGGGATATTTAAAACAGATTTCATACATTTTACGCGCTAAAATTAGTTAGATAAAATAAACAAAGAAGATAAAGATTTAATATTCTTTAAAAAAATTGATATTAAAAAAATCTTAATTATTGATGTCTTTTTTATTCAGACTATTGTGCGAGGTTCACTCATCCTGCGTGATTTGGAAGCAAATTTTGAAAGTAACTTGAAATAATAAGTACCGGCCTCCAATCAGGAGAATCAAGGTTAAAAAGAGTTTAAGAGGAGTCATTATTGTAACGATCATACAACACCACTTGCCATCACAAAAAAATAAAACTTACCAGATAAATATTTTCTATCAATTCGCACACTTACGTTCCATTTCATACAACTTCGTTTGATAACATGGAAGAGCAATTTCAACTATTATTTGAGAAAATGAAAATAGAAATGAACAAACAGATGAATGATTTGAAAGAATCTTTAACAAAAAATATAATGAGGAAAAATTAACTCCTATGATAGAGGAAATTGAAACATGAAAACAAAAAATTGGGTAACCTGGAAAATGAGATTGAACATTTAGAGAGAAGAAAAGTAATAATATTGTTATTTATGGCTTAGAAGAGAGAGAAAAATCTATCCTAGAACTATTTCAAACCATTAAAATAATTTTTAAAAGAAAGTCCATCGTACAAATATACGCACCCACGGTACAATCAGTTACAATAGAAATAGTCTAATTCTATACCTAGAACTAAATAAAACAATCCAAGACCACACATACAAAAACCTAATTGTGTTAGGAGACTTAAATGGCCAAATTGGAGAACGACAACCAGAAGAAGATGGAGTTCTAGGCCCATTTATATACAAAAAAGGCCAGAATTGGTAACGGCGAAAGGCTTGTAAACTTGGCACAAGACAATGGTTTAAGAAATTTAAACACCATATTCAGGAAAAAAGTAAGATATGGACCTGGACATCACCAGATGGGAAAACAATTGATAACAGATAGATTTTATAATGACTAATCCAAATATCATGTTGATATCTTGGCTAAATTTTCTGACAATAGTCATTAAATGCTGAAGATCGCAACGGTTGCTGGCATATAATTTAAGATCATCCATGAACAGAAGATGCGAGACAGTTCCCTCGCCTCTCCTATCCATTTTATAGCATTTCTTTTGTTGATTTGTGCATTGTCAGTGGGTTTATTGCCAGGCAGAACCAGACAGGTGAGAGGGAATCGCCTTGGAATATTCCTCTTTTTATACCAACCGGTTCAATATTTAGATTGCTTGAGGAGATGTTTGTTTTCCATGTGCTCATTATTCTCTTCATACAGCCTTTTATTAATGGTGATATTTTGTAAATTTCAAGGACTCTAACCAGCCACTCGTGGGGCACAGAGGTCAAAAACCTTGCTATAATCGATGCAACAAGTGTGGAGGTTTTTTTTTCTTAGTTGGGTGTGTTTAAGAATTACAGCGTCGATAGTAAGTTGATGCTTACAACCCAGTGTTTCCCGAATGCAGCCCTTCTTTTCTTCTCCCCTTAGTTTATTATCCTCACAGTGTTTGTATATTAAGTTACCGATCAAAGATGTAAAGAGTTTGTAAAGCACTGAGAGACAAGTTATTGGTCGGTAATTTTTTGGGTTTGTTGGTTCTCCTTTTTTATATATTAAATATGTATAACCTTCCATTAAATGTTTTAGTATTGTTATTATTATTATTATTTTTCTTTTCAGAAATCCTCAACACTCTCTAGTGTCAGTCAATTCTTTTTTGAGGATTAGGCTCACGGTTGCGAAGGAGAGGGAATTCACCCTAATCCACAACAACATTTATATTTCCTTTATGGTATTAGGACTTTTATAAGAATATAACAAGTTTGTAGAATAACTGCTTTCTGGATAATGATGGAAAGTTTATCCGATAGTCCTAATACCTTTAAATTATCTTTAAATTTCACTGGAGATATTCCTTCTACCGACATCACAATTGGAACTATTTTCACACTAGTGAGCTTCCACAGAGATTTCAGTTCCATAGCAAGATGTTGGTATTTTATTATTATTATTATTATTTTATAGAGGGAGAGAGAGAAAGATATCAATGATAATTTTTGTTAATTAAGTTATACATTATATTATATTATTGTATATTTTATAAATGTAGAAAATTAATTCCTTTAAAAAGCAATTAGGTATAAATACTGAAATCTCATAATTATTTATTATATTAATTTCATAATAATTTTCTTTACAGGACATTTGAAACAAAGGACAAAATGAGATACTATCATCTATATTGACAAGGTTTAATTTTTTTTATTCTTTTTTAATTAAAATATATTCTTAATGATTTAAATTTCAAAAAATCGTGTATTTATACACTGATATACTCTCTTTGTTAAATAGTCTTAATGGATAGCAATAATAGTAATAATTTTACTTCGCTTCTCTTTAAACATAATCCTTAGCTCAAAGTTTGCTTGTGGATTTGGCTCGAGGCCTAAATGAATATCAGTTCAGGTGAATTTAGTATTTAATCTCATTAAGTTAAAAGCTAAGCAAAGAGCCATGCAATTGGATGAAATTATATCTATTGAATTAAATTCATAAATTCTTCATTAAAATTAATATATAATATGTAAAATATATTCGATAAAATCGATTGGTTCAGAGAGATGAAGGAAATTGTTACTCATTTCCATCATTTTAACGATCTGTTTTTATGACTTAGGGTCATAGCCATTTTGTAAGTTACACATATATTTTTTAGGAGGTAATGGCCACAGGTACATTTAGGGAAAATTACTTGTATATTACTTTTCTATTCTGAGTTCAACAACTGCACTGTGCTCTATATATATACTGTGATTGGTTATTTAACTCTGACGTGGAAAGTACGTGGTGGTCACATTAATGTGCCTGGACTGTATATATTCAAAGTATTCTCGGTATAGGTATGAAGGAAAATGCAGAAACTTCTAACTAAAATTTATTTTTTAATGTATTATTAGTTCCCCATAACCTCAATAAACTTGTTTGCTCGGGAAACTATCTTTTGAATTCCCTCTAAAAAATATTTTTCCTCCTTGTCCTCAAAATGTGCGTTAATTGCCACCTTCAGCTTTTCATCGTCAGAAAAATGTTTTCCACGAAGATCTTTTTTTTAGGTTGGGGAACAAGAAGTAATTAATGGGGGCAAGGTCTGGGCTGTAAGGTGTATGCTTTATTTCTTCAAAGCATTTTTCTCAACATTGTCGCATCAGTCATTCTGGTCTTCTTACACCAACGATAATTAGATTAGTACTAATGATAAATAAATGAAATTTTGAGGTTATGTTCTCAGGGAGTGTCGTTACCAACTGAAATAATTTAAATCTCTTCGTCACTGCTAAATTACCCCGTTACTATATATATATATATATACGTATATATATATATATATAACAAATATTAATTGTATGCCTTTCTATAATATCTAATTGTGTGTGTGATCGTAACAGCAATCCATCCCAACTCTCCCAAATCCCTTATTTTATTCTCAACATAATAATTTTCTATATTTTATTATAGATTTAAAAATAATAAAATTCATTTGATTAAAAATAGAATTATTACTTTACGTACAATTTCTTTTTTTATTTTACTTGTTCTTTTATTCCTCGACTGTTTGGGATATTTTAATTTATTTCTAGGTTGAACCGATTGAGAGCCGCGACTTGTTCCCATTTAATATATAGAATATTTCGTATAGGATTCGACGCGAATGCACATCAAAGCATTCTCCATGGCAGATGATTAAACTCCATTCGAAACAAAGAGATAGACAGTCAAGCAACCACGGTGACTGAAGGGGCTGATGGAGGGTGGGAGAGACTGTTGGTCATTTAAAATACAACCTGTATCTTCATTGAGTCGAAGCAAGAGGGTATTTAATCACACATATACATAATGTTTGTGTAGACAAGGCAACTGTTAAAGAGGAATAAGCTTTGGAGCCGGTGAATCCACCAGAATCCATTCAAGTGCTTTCTCGCATGGAGCCAAACCCTTACAACTTCAATCCACTATCTCTCTAGAACGTGAAAGAGCAATTATACATATGAATAAATAAATCATCATAAATTATGTTTATTAGATTTAAATTATGAGTTCAAACTGTTTGTATACTATTAAACGTGTTTAAATTTCATTTCAACCAATTAAAAATAAAATAAATTAAAATCCACCCTGAAGTGAACAGAACATCACAAAGAAAAATAAGAAAAATAAAATCTATTTTATTTGTATAGTCAGATTTATAATTGTTTTTTTAACTTTAAAAAATTTTCATTAGATAACTTGATAAATATCTCATAATTTGATTTTAGTTCTGTTATTTTTACTATCCCGCCAGAGATAGTATTGCGATCACGAAAATTTCTGATGTCGAAATTTTGATGTTTTTATACGTTTTGAAGGACCCTGAATCATTTTCACTAAGGTTGAGTAAAATGTATGTATGTGTTTTTAACACGTTGATTGGCAATCACGCGCCAGCACGTAACGTGGTACCATCAACAAAGAGCCAAACAAGCGAATTATTTTTTTAAATTTTTACATTTGAAGGTAAATGTTTTAAATTTAAATTTAATTAATTTTAATTAATTAATTTAATTCAATAATAATGAATTAATTAATCCAATTTAATTATACTTAATTTATAATTTAATTAATTAAATTAAACTTAAATATAATATATAATAGGAGGCAGCTAGCCGAGCGTGTAGCATAACAATTTTCTACACAAGAAGTCGGCGTTTGATTCCAACTAAGAACAAATTTTTCTAATAAAATTCAATTTAACATCAGCTGCCTCCAACTGTCAGTTCCTGGTTCTATACATGCGGAAGGCAACGGGAAACCACTGCATTAACATTCCCAAGAAAAATTATCATGGCTAGGCGGCTTGTAAAGCTATCCTAGTCATGATGATAGCCAAACTCCGAAACGGAGACGGAACCTTAAGAAGAAGATAATATATAATATAAAATAATATAATATATGTTAATTAATCCAATTTCAAATTTGCAAGATACTCGAGTAGGAGACACTCCAGATTTTTATACTGAGCTTTGCAAAAGTAAATTATAAGATTCTGATAACTCTACATTAAAACGAGAAAGGAATCTATATCATTTAAAATAGAAATTCACAAAATTTATTTACTAATTAATGATATTTTTTGATATATTTTTTTTCTTTTGTCTTTCTTACTGATATATTCTTGTATATTCTTTGAACGATGCTTATACAAGAGTCTAGATTTTTAAATGGATCCGATGTGGTATTTGCAAAGTAGAATGATCATTTTTCAAAAGCATAAAATTTCAATCCCCCAGTGTACCGGAAATCATTGACCAAATTGAACGAACATGGCAATCAATAAGCATTGAATTTCCTCTATGATCCTTCTACCATTTATCATATATGAAATAATGAAGATGGACGGCAACTCTAACAAATTGATTCATTTAAACGATTTATTAAATTAAAAGTAATTTTTATTTTATTTTAATTGACTTTTTTTTAGAAACTAAAAATGATGATTGGTAGGAAAATGAACTATATTAAATAAAGATGAAATAAACTTAAATTAAAAAAAAAATAATACAAATTTTTATTGAAAATTTTTTATAATAAATTGTGATATTAATATTAATTTCAAACCCTCTAAGAAATATATTTTTGAATTGCTAAATTTTTTTGTTCAGAATTTAGTTTTTAAAATTAGACATTGATAGGAAAAATAACTTAAAAGTATTTTATTCAAATTTATCTTCCATTACCCACCTCTTTTATAAATTTATTTTACAAAATCAGCCAACTTTATGTTTAATTTTGATATAAACATTGCTCTCAAGTCTCTTTCCCTGAATGGTAAATGGCAAAGCAGAAGCTAGACATTTTATATATACGAGTATATATATATATATATATATATATATTCTATCAGTAGATAGAAGTATAAATGGGATCTGATTTCCCGTTTTCCATTAGAAAGTCAATATATACTCTCAAACAGAACTAAATTGATTAATAATAGATCCCAAATCGAGTTTAGCAAACGAATCTCTTAAAGTTTATAGTACAACATTTGTATTTAACGGGTTAACTCTAGTAAATTGATTCCTCTACCTCATTGGACCCAATTGTAATAGAAAGACAGTGTTGTGTGTGCTTTTACGAGATCATACAAGATGTATTGCCTTTAGTCTTGGGATTCATCACTACTCAATAACAATTTTAATAGCGAATGGAGTCGCTATGGTAACCACAGAATACTCTTAAATATCATTAATGATATTTAATAAGAACATAAAAAATATATATTTAAGCGTATCTCAATGGTATTGTACTGGAAAACTTTTATTTTAAAGCTTCCAATCTCATAAAGTGTAAAAAAAATTAATCTATATAAATATAAAAAGGTTTTTGTCTGCACATTCTTCAGAATTTAAATTTTTTTGTATATCTTCACGTTTAATGATCTCTAGAACCCAAAAGTGACTTTAGAATTTTTCATGTTTGTCTATTTGTATGTTTGTCCAGAAAATTGTGACGTTATAGACTCAAAATTGGGTGAACCGATTATTATGAAATTACATCACAATAAACCATTTCGAAAACCAATATTCATCAAAAAAGTTGAAGCTGTCTGTTTAGTCGGATTTTAAAGGAATCGTTTTTTTAGCTTTTACAGGATATTACAACATTAATTCTGAAGTCTACTATCATCAGTTGGACAAATTGAAACAGACTTAAACAGAAAAGGCCAAATTTAATTAACAGAAAGGGTGTAGTGTTTCATCAAGATAATGGGAGACCTCGTACAAGTTTGGTCACTCGCCAAAAGTTTTTACACCTTGAATAAGAAACACTACCACACCCACCATATTCTCCAGATTTAGCACTTTCGGATTATTATTTATTTCAAATAATTTTTATTTATTCATTTATTTTAAATTGCAAAATTTTTTAGACGGAAAAAACTTTATTTCAATGTCAATTTCAATTTATTTCGATGTCAAAAATCATTTGAAACAGTTTTTTACCATTAAAGAACAAAATTTTGATCATGCTACCATCTGAAAGGTGGAAAAAGATGTTGGACCAGAATGGCCATAATTTAATTTAATAAAATATTTATTCATTACTCCTAAATGATATTTCGTTTTCACCAAATGACTTTCCGAACAACCCAATAAATAAAAGATCAGGGTTGATTCTGGCACACTTGAAGCTTCAGCCAAGAAGAAAAATCGAAAATAGAAATAAGCTATTGCATCAAAAAAATAAGTCGTAGTAATTCAATATTACCCCACGTGATCATAAACCCATCCACCCGGGGCCTCGGATTTTCACGAAGAACATATACATTCAAGATCAAGAAAAGTCATTTATATAAAAAAAACTATGGAGGGAGTTTTTCCTTATCTTAACTTTTTGTCATCCATAGTGGTCCAAATCGCAAATACTAATCGTAAAATAAATATAAATAAATGAATAAATAAATTATTTAATCTCTATTAAATTTACCAGTTAGGTAATGTTTAAAATAATTTTTGATTAATACAGCAGTTCCACCGTGAACGGTCCCGTCAGGAAAGGCTTTTAGTGAGAATAATATTAATTAATAAGGGATTTTTGATTTAATTAAATTTTATTATTTTTTTTATCTATTTGGTCAATGTTAATATTTAATTCAAGTTATTTTACTCACCAGAATCAAATACCTAGAACATGATTAGGGATTAGAAGAGCTGATCAGCTCGACTGCCAGATAAGTAATGACAAATATATGTCTAAAAATATATATTTTTTATAACAATCTTATTAGAATATAAATTATCAATTTAAATTCTGTTATCATCATCATCATCATCATAAAGTAATTTTCATTCAATTTAAAATTAATTTTATAGCGGCTCTATACAACGATAATATAAATTTCCTATTTAATGAAATTGTAACAATTATTTGAAAAGCTTAACCATCCTCTATATCTTCATAAAATCGTTTTGTACAATGAAGAGCTTCCTAAATATAGAATATAATAAATATTTATTTTATCATTGTCTTTAAATAAATATATTCAAATTCATATTTAAAAAAAACATTGTAATTAATATAATATACATGTAAGAATGTAAGAAAGCATAAGTAACAGGCTCAAGGAACGCTACACAGAGTGGGGGTTAATGACGTTAATTTGGTATTATTCAAAATTCGTGGTTTTCTATCAACTTTTGAGAAATGTAGCTCAACCAGAAGAGGGTCATTACCTAAAACGTTTTGATTATTTTTTTCCTCTAAAGTGACCGTAAAAATAAAGATATATGATTGATAGTTTTTCACATGATTAAAAATTTTATAAAACTGCTATATATAGAATTTCAGCTTGATTGAATCGCTCAAAGTACCAGAATTAATTTTTTAACACTGCAAATCTCACGCGCCAACACGTGACGTGGTGCTATCAACAAAGAGCCAAACATGCCCTGGTTTAATAAATATTATTTATTAATTTTAATTTATAATCTATTATTAATTAAATTTAATTTAAATATATAATATATTATGTTATTTAATCCAATTCAAATTTGCGAGATAGTCGAGTGGAGACACTCCAGCTTATATATATAAATTTTACCCTCCAATTTAACTTAAGAAATCCTATCAAATAAACGTTATCTTAAAATGACTAAAAATTATATATATTAATAAGAATATGATCTATATTTTACTCACACATAATAATTTTTCTTTCTATTAATATTCCCTTTTTCTTTGTTTTTATTGATCATTGAATTTTTATTTTAGCCAGAATTTTCATTTATTTTTTAATATTATTTAATTAAATTGTTTATACTTATACTTCTATCTACTTCAAGTTTGCTAGACCAGGAACATAACAGAGAATTATTCGGTAATATTTTTTAACAGAGTTAGAAAATAAATATTGCTCAAGATACTTGAACACACAATGACGATATAATATTTAATAGTCCATTGCTATAATAAAAACCAATCTATAAAAATAAAATGAAATATATTTTAACATTAAACCATTACGTTAGTAATATACCGCAAAGAGTGAATCATCAAACTGCTTATCTCATTTCAACATATAAAAGCATCTATTCTATAATCTTCTGATTATTATCCATATAAATGCTATATATATAATTATTATTATATTTAAGCCCTGGATGCATGGGAAGCGAGTGCCAGGTACATAGTCACATCTCGCATGCTGGCTCCTTCGCCGGGAAAATTAGGATTAAAATTTTTAAATTGATTTAACGCTGAACGCTATTATTACATGAGTATAAATATAAATATTACATATATCGATCTTTTAATAAAAATCACTTTTTTGTAGAAAGTATTAAAAAACATATTCTTAAAACTTGAATTAAAATGACTAAATTATATTATCTTGGTTTTTATTTTTAGTTCAATTACTCAATTATTAATTACTACTATATTTTAAGTGAAAAATTTCCAACAATGAATTTAAAATTAATACTTTGTAAACTAAAACTTCCGGTTTCCTGATATACTCCAAAAGTTAAAGAATTCATGCTACTGAAGCATTAAGTATATATATCAAATTTTATCAAAATCCGTTGAGTCGTTCAAGCTATACACGTCTATACGGACACATAATGGGCAGACGGATGGACGGACGGACAGACATGGTAAAAATACTTTTTATACTTTTTTAAGAGCTCTTAGTCATTTTCACTAATGTTGAGAAAAATGTCTCTCTCTCTCTTTGAATGTGTGTATGTGTATGTGTGTATGTAGACAAGGTTTACGCATAAACAGTTTGAGCTAGTATCATGAAATTTGGTATAAGGGAATTATTCAAAATTCGTAGTTTTCTATTAACTTTTGACAAATGCAGCTCAGCCAGAAGAGGGTCATTTCCAACCCCGTTTTGATTTTTTTTCCTCTAAAGGGACCGTCAAAATAAAGATATATGTTTGATAATTTTTCACATGATTAAAAATTTTATAATACTGCTATATATAGAACTTCAGATTGATTGAATCGCTCAAAGTACCAGAATTAATTTTTTAACACTGCAAATCTCACGCGCCAACAAGTGACGTGGTACTATCAACAAAGAGACAAACACGCGCTGGTTTAATAAATATTATCTATTCATTCTAATTTATAATTAATTAAATTTAATTTAAATATAATATATGTTATTTAAACCAATTTAAATTGCGTTCAATCACCAACTTTATTTAACTTAGCATTAGAATACGTGATAAGACAAATTGGAGAGATATTGAACGAAATCCAATTAGGCAAGAAAGTTCAAGTAATAGGTTACGCGGACGGTTTAAATATAATAGGACTCAAAAAAAAGTAGAAAAATTAATACACTCTGGAAAGGAGGTAGAGTTTGAAATTAATAATGCTAAGACAATTTTTTTTAGTAACTGAGAGTAACACACAAAATTCTAACAGACAAAACGTAGAATTTAAAAATGTTGAAAAATGTAAATACTTAGGTTCTGTAATCACAAGGGATAATAATATTCTAGAAAACAATTTAAATCTAGGTTGCAATCGGGTAACGCCTGGTAAAGGGAAATAATCAAAATTAAAATATATAAAACAATTATTTTACCGGTTGTATTATATGGGTTTGCCCCATGGGAAAAGATAGATATTTAGAGTACAGTAAGACCCCGCTTAACGCTGTCTCGGTTAGCGCTGTTTCGGTTTAGCGCTCTTTTATTTGAACCCGGGGATTCCCCGAAATCGTTCGCAGCGCTAGGTTTTCCAAACAGTGTAGTTGTGTTTTTTGTTTGGTACGGTGCTGTGCGAACGCAATTTTATTATTTGAAACATTTGGTCACATTATTGTAAGTATAAATTTATATAATATGTATAATGATTAATACAGTGACAAATATTATGATCTTTATTTTTTAACATGGGTGTTAACGAAAAACAAGAAAAGAAAGCAACCAGAATAAGCATTTCACTGGAAACTAAAATGCAAGTGATTAGAAGATTAGATTCTGGTGAACATCAATCTCAAATTAGTGCTACATTGAATTTGGCAACTTCAACAATAAGAATAATTCTTAAGAATAAAGAAAAGATACTCTCATCGGCAACTGCAACATTTGGCCAGATTTAAGTAAGAGTGAAGACATTGGACACTCCGTCGATATGAATAAAATTTTGGAAGAAATAGTGGAATTAGCGAAACAAACCGGTTTAGATGAGGTAAATGTGGAAGACGTCGAAGAAATAGTTCAAGAAACAGCAGCTAGTCTTTCTAATGATGAGCTCAAGGAATTAACTGAGCAAGAAGAAAACAAAAATATTAATAGTAATGATTTCGAAGAAGAGCAAAAAGAACTTTCGATGGGGTTTGTAAAAAGCAGTTTGGCTACTATAACTGAAATTATGGACCAATTTGTTGAAATTGATCCAAATTTTGACACGAGTTCAAAAGCAAGACGAGGTGTTTTATCCACTTATCAACAACTTTTATCAGAACGCACAAGGAAAACGCAAACTACATTAGATGCCTTCTTGATAAAAAGGCAGAAAATTAGAAACACAGAATAGACTGAATGATTTGTCTGACTTAGAATTTTATTTATATTTTCGTTTATATTGTTTTTATTTTTGTAAGAAATAAATGTTTGGTTTGATTTTTATTAAAAACAAAAACAGAATTATTAAATTTAACACCTAACCAATTTTCTATCCATCTTCCCCTAACCCCATTATTTACATGTTAAAATAGCCTCGTTTAGCGCTGTTTCGCATTACGCTCTCTTTTGATGGAACGTATCCCCCGCGTTAAACGGGGTATTACTGTATTTAAAATAGGATTCTTCGCAGTATTATGGGCCAAAGAAAGATTTGGGAGGGCCATAAAGGAGATGGGAGAAAATAGAAGTTGGTTGGGTGTAGCCCATTATAGGGACACTTGGAGAAATGTGGGTTCTGCGGCCAAGACCTTTCGAGTTCCGAAGGGCAACACAGATTGAAAGATTAAATTTAATTTATGATTATTTGCAATTTTTTTGATTTCAATGTTATGTATTATACAAGTGAATTTTTCTAATCTAATTAAATTTAAAAGTCAAAATTTATTTTATATAATTATAATATTTTTATTTTTTTAATATTTATCATATTTTAATTTTTTTTAAAAAACAATAAGTTTTGAGGTATTAAAATTTAGTCGGCTTTTTTTATTACTTAAATTTTTTGTTTGTTTTTTTTCCTCTAATCTCTTTTTTAGATTAATATTTTTCTGTTTATAATCTCAATAATCTGAACATCTATTTTAACTTGAATTAAAATAGAGAGAACAAATTTAGAGATAATTTATTCCATTAAAAAGAATAATTAAATGGAATAAAAACTCTTCAGAGAATTCAAATTAAAACCAAATAACAGCCCTTAAAAAAATAATCCTGACTTTGAACACATACTTATTTAATAATGGTCGGACAGTGAGAATAAAATTTCAATAATTTTATGAAAATTTAAAGGGAAACTCGAATGTTCTTGGCTGGAGCAACTACAAATGTTGATGTTTATATATCCAATTCTAATCTTTTTCAAATTCCCTTATATCTTTTTTGTTTTATTATTATTAGTCCATTGCCTACTTGAACTAATACTCATTGGTACAAACCTTTCTTCACTTACTTGATTACTTGATAATTATTGATTTTATAGCTAGAGTAGTCAGTGTATTATATATATTATATATTTATATGTTAGGGCTTTTGGATTTATATATGAAATTTAATTTATTTAAATTAATATTTAATTATATTATTTGAAATATTTATATACATATAATGTATGCAATATTTTATAAAATTTAATGATTCCATACGCTAATCAGTAAAAAAAATTTCAATTTGAAAAATTTCCTCAAATGTTTTCGAAAAATTACGAGCCCGAGCGTTACGTGCACAGGCATTACATCAGTGTGATTTCCATCAGCAACAGAGGGGACGAGAAACTATGTTAACGGCTGTCACACATTCGGACTTCCTTCTGGAAGCTTTCTATTATGATCCCGGGAAAGATCACGGGCAACGCTGGGTACTTCAGCTAGTTTATTAATATTTATATTATGGTTGAGTTCATCTTTCTTTATTATTATTTCGATAATTATTTTTCCTCTTTTTTTTTCCTTTTTGTAATTTATAAATGTTCGTAAAAGACTTCTTCCTCTCTGGTATTTATACATAAATCAATTCCACGGTTCATAGATTTTACTACGAGTTTTTTCACTGATCAAGCTAATTTATAGGTATTCAAATGATAGACAGGGTAAATGAACGAGTAGAATCAACGATTCATCTCCCTGGAGGGAAAATGTTTATTTATTTATAGGAAATAAATACACATGTATACAGGAAGAATATTAAAAATTATTGATATGGAATGTTAGTAGTTGAAACAAATTTTATTAAAATTTCAAAATATCATAGAAGATTATAATAATAATAAATTATTTATCCATTAAAATATGATATCCATCCATCCTTGAATCTTATTTTTTCAATTTTTATATAATAGTAAATATAATTCTTGCTGAAATTTTATACTTAAAATAAGATATATCTACACAAAAAAAATAAAATTAAAAATAACAAACGATGGTGAAGAAATTAAAAGAATTTTTGAAAAAAAATCATTAAATATTTACATAAAATTTTTTATAAATATAAAAAATAAAATTCTCTATAAATTATTTGTCTTATAAAATTTTCTATATTTTTTTTATAGTTTAGGAAATATGGCCATTTTACTTTTTTGATATTTATCTATTTATGACTATATTTAAGCGAAAAGGTTGTCAGGTAGTATACTCCATTAGAGTCTTACATGATTATGATTAGTTTTACCGTTTCATCAGAATGTTCAAATGATTTCAACCACACACACATATACAATATATATATAACATTTTCACCATTTTATTATCAATTTTAAATTATTGTTTTTTTTTTAAATATAATAATGTAATATTCAACTAAATTTAATCTTATATTTGAAGATAATTAATGAATTTTAATATAAATACCTATATCCGAACAAAATGTTGGTTATTAATCATACAATTTGGAATTCCAATTAATTATATTGATTATTTGTTTTATTTGTATTCGAATTATAATAAATCCCTCTATGATGATCTTTTATTCTTTAATAAATCTCATCTATTTATGATCAAACAACTAACTTGAATCAAAATGTAATTACTATATCCTTTATTAAATATTTGTAATTTTCATATTATTGAAATTCTTTACCTATTGTGCATGATTAGGAATGATAATAAAATTTTTATAATTGTCCATCAAACAAATTGAAATAAATAAGTTGACCTGTGGCCAGGTCCGAACCGACCGACGGTTTGAAATAAATTAATTTCCAGCTACAGAAACAAGTTCAAATAATTTTAATATATCTATTAATCTAATAAAAAACAGATATGGATATAACATAAATATTTTTAATTTTAATTTATTTATAATATATATATAAGACCAGGCTATGACGTCATGAATGACTGGATGACGTCATATAATTTTAAATTAAGAAAAAACTAATAAAGATGATTTTTCTCGAGGATAAAACCAATACAAAGTGCACGATTCGTGGTGATATGTAAAAAATCTCCTCATGTGAAATTTGGTGTGAAAATAACCCTTCCCTTCCTATCGTCGATCGCTAATACTACCACTTCCGGTTTCCGGATTTGCACCAAAAGTTAATCAATTCATCCCACTGATGCATTAAGTAAATATACCAAATTTCATCAAAATCCGTTCAGCAGTTCAGGCTGTACTCATCTATAAGGACGGACGGACAGACGGACAGACATCATGCTAAAAATTATTTTTTCTGTTTAGAAAATGCATGATTCGTGGAGATATGTAAAAATCTCCACATGTGAAATTTGGTGTGAAAACAATACCTCCCTTACTATCGTCGGTCGGTAAAAATTAAAATAAAATTGAGTTTTTAATTTTTTCAGGGCGGCTATTGATTCAAATTTCTTTAAATTTATATATATAATACGAGGGCTGTATGATAAGTACCCTTGTTTGGCGACTGATGTCACCGCTAATGCAAAATGTGTATATCATCTTTTGACGCCGTCTTTAAAACAAATACTGTCAAAATTTCAGACAGATTTATAGAGTAGTTTTGTTTTGATAGCTATTGAAAGTCGACAAGTTGCAACCATAGAGAAATAGCAATATCGATCAGTGATTCGATTTCTTCTTTTTTTTTGGATGGGAAAACGGACGGAAATCAAAGTAAAGTTGCATACCGTTTATAAGGACACGGAAATCAAAGTAAAGTTGCATACCGTTTATAAGGACCATGCACCTTCGATAACTACCATCAGATATTGGTTTAATGAATTCAAGCGTGGCCGAACATCCGATTTTGTTGAAGAGCGCCTAGGCCGTCCAATTGAGGTGACTACGGAGGATATAGTTAACAAAATCCATGTTATCGTCTTAGCAGATCGCCGGGTGAAAATCAGAGAGATTTCTGAGATTGTAAACATCTCAATTGAACGCGTACAAAATATTCTACACGAATAATTGGGCATGAGAAAGCAATCGGCTGATGATGGGTGCCGCGTTTGCTCACAGTAGAACAAAAACGGAATCGCATGACAACTTCGGAGCACTGTTTGGATAAGTTTAAGCGCAATCCAAAAGAGTTTCTACGGTGTTTCGTGGCTGTCGACGAAACATGGATCCATCACTACAGATCAGAAATGAATTCACGTCAAACGAGGAAGTCATCTCCGCAACAGGGGCCTATTTTGCGGAGTTCGACAAATCATACTTTTTGGATGGCTTGAAAAAGTTAGAATATCGCTGGACTAAATGTATCGAGCTGAAAGGAGACTATTTTGAGAAATAAATAAAAAAAATTTAAAAAATGCGTTTTCTTCCCTAACACAGGTACTTATCATACAGCTCTCGTATATATTATATAATTGATAAATATTGATGAAATGATTTTAATTATCTCACAATATATTTATTTTAAGTTTTATGAATTAACAGGATAAAATCTCAATTTAACCATTCTTTGTCTTTTTTTTATTATTTAAATTTATTCATATTTTGAATATTTTTTTCTGAATTACATTAACAATAAGATCATTATGTTCAAGAAGACTGTAACCTAAATCAACAGTTAATAAACAATAATTTTAAATTCAAAAAATTATTCTTTTAGAATATTACAATTAATTTGAAAATAGATAAAATATTTATAACCGATAATGAAATATTCTGTTAAAACTTTCTTAGAAATATTTTATTTTATCTGTTGAACATTCTATCAACTTTATATGAATAAACTTCTCCAAAATACTTTAAACATATTTTTATATACACATTTATTTATATATTTATATAATATATATTAATATGAACATAATTATTAGTGAAGGTAAATGTTAATAGCATGTATAAAATTAAAATAACATAATATTTGAAAGGGGAACCCACCTGTTGAGTTTCTTCGCTTTTTCCCTTCTCTTTCTACCTCTCTTTTCTGTGTGATTTTACGCATATAAAAATATAATCAGATTCATCTTCAAATAAAGTGAAATATAAATATTCTGATTTACTTTTTCACATGCTAATAAATAAACAGTTTTTTTTAATTAAAAAAACATTGAATTACTAATTATTTTGTAATAAAATATAATAATATACATAATATCAAAATAATCTAGAAGATGATTGATTAAAAACATAAATAAATGACTGTTGTATTATTATTTTTTTTTAATCCAAGTTACTATAACTATTATAAATATAAACCTAAATGTATAATTATTTATTTTTATCTCACAATCAGTAATATAATGGTGATCTACGTAAATTAAAATAGGGGTTCACATTTATTAAAAATTGAAATATAATGAAATTAAAAATATGTTTTACTAGAATCTAAAAATTAAAAATTTCTATACATAAAATAAATCTAATATTCTTCTTCTTATTATTATTATTGGGAGATAACACCTTAACAACAAAGACCGTTTGTGCCTTAAGGAATTCATTCATCATTTCTATATGTTACTATGCAACCTCTTCAGAAAGAATTTAATCTTCTTCGCCGGGGCACAACCACAAACAAAAAACTACTGAATCCCTATTACTTTCATTCTGTCAAACTATAAGAAAACTTTTCAAAATTATAGTATTTAAACTGACGGGATTGATAATATTAATAATATTAATTTCTAGTAAACATATCAAATACATACTTTGATTGGTTCTGAAAAATTATTAAATACGAATCTAGGTAATAGATCAGAAACCTTAACGGTAGACTCAGCAGAAATTAATCTCGAAGAACCAAAGTTACAGGAGGTAGAAATGATCATGGGAAATTTCAAAAGCAGCGGGAATAGATGGGATTTCAGCAACTTATTAAAATATGGAGGAAAACCTTTAGTAGAGTGTATGCATAAATTAATTCTTTCGATCTGGCATAAGGAAAAGATTCCTTTAGAATGGCAGGAGGCAGTTATTATCCCACTCTTTAAGAAGGGTAATAGAACCAACTGCAATAACTACAGGGGAATTTCTCTTTTGAAGACATTGTATAAGATTCTCTCGAATATTGTTTTATTAAAATTACGACCATATGCGGAGGAGATACTAGGAGAATATCAATGCGGGTTTAGGCCAAATCGATCGACTTTAGATCAAATATTTTCATTAAGGCAGATATTAGAAAAGAAACGAGAATTCAATGTTTCTGTTCACCAGCTTTTTGTAGAGTTTACAAAAGCATATGACTCAGTAGATCTCTCGTATATTGTTTTATTAAAATTACGACCATATGCAGAAGAAATATTAGGAGAATATCAGTATGGGTTCAGGCCAAACCGATCAACTGTAGATCAGGTATTCTCATTAAGGCAGATATTAGAAAAAAAACGCGAATTCAATATCTCTGATCACCAAATTTTTGTAGACTTTACAAAAGCATATGACTCAATAGACCGGGAAAAACTTTTTCAAATCTTGTTCTTAATGGGAATTCCAAAAAAACTAGTACGTATGATTCAAATTTGTCTTGTAGGTAGTAAAGGAAGAGTAAGATGCGGGAATCAACTATCAGAAACTTTCGAATTTCGGAGTGGGTTAAAACAAGGAGACGTATTATCACCATCTTTATTTAATTTAGTTCTGGAATATGTAATTAGACAAATTGGGGAAAAATCAAACGGAACAGAATTAAACAAAAAATTTCAAGAATTAGGTTACGCAGACGACTTAAATATAATAGGAGATTCGGCAATTGTAATTAAAGATAGCGTAGAAAAATTAATCGAAGCAGGAAAAGAGGTGGGGCTGGAAATAAATATTGCTAAAGCAAAGTATTTATTAACAGAGAGGAATAGTATTAACACACAAAGTCTTAACTTACAAAATATAGAATTTGAAAATGTAGGAAGGGACGTGAGAGAAATGGGAGAGGATAGGGATTGGAGGGTTGTGGCTCAGAATAGGGATACTTGGAGAAGTGTGGTTGCTGCAGCCAAGAACTTTCGAGTTCACTATGACCACAGAAATAGTTACATATATATACATATATAAAATTGGTTCTGAAAAGCTCAGTAATTTAGGATGCATGTGCAATAGAATTTATTTTATTATTCTGCTACTTTAAATAAAATTCCTAAATATATACATTCTAATATTTTAGTTTTCTAATAAAAAATATTATTATTAAATTTATTATTTTTATTATAACTATATTAATTTATTACTTAGTCCTTTTCTAACTGTAAAAATAGATATATTGTCAACGAATTTTTATTCAAAATTCATGCTGAATAGGAAGGTTAACAGAGGGATAAAACAAGTTCATTAATAATATTCCTTCAATGAGTCCCTCCATGTTGGATTATACTATATCTATCCAAGGGTAGAGGAATGGAGTGCGGAGTGAGAAAGAGGAGTGTCGATGATGTTTCTTGTCAAATGAATGAACAAGAAGAAGCCACCTCCTCTAAACGCGATAACGATGCATCTAAGTGGCTTAGTCGGTTTTCACATCCATCTTAGTGAGATAAATTAAAGCGGATTGAACTATTATAAAAGGATTTCAAAGGGAACGGATTAGAAACCCTTCAATAAACAAATTTCTATTAATTTTTAGTAAGGGTTGTTATCATCATTTGACCTTCCATTTTTTTAAGTGGTAAAAACTAATTTATCTTACATAGAAACATCTGTTGATTGATAGATAATCATGAAATATTAGAATTGTATGCAGTTTAAATTTTACATATAAATGATTTTTATTTTAGTAATTGAAAAAAAACAAACAAAATATAGGTTTACATAAAATCAAACATTTCAAAATTGAATTATATAAATGAAAAAGTGCTTCGGAAAAGTAAAGTTGGAAATCCGTATTTAAAGTTTAATCCTTTCAAATTCTGTATAATATCATTAAATACAACTTAACAAGAAATGACTGAAAATTTATTTAGAAATAAATTAAGAAAAAAAAAAAAATAAATACCGTAATATAATAATGTTAATAAAAACATTATAAATACAAAGAAAATACTTTATAATTTATTGAATAATCGTTCATTTGTCCTGAATATATAATCCTCTTTTTTTTCATCCTCCGGCCTCTAATTTGTCCTAAAAAACTGGAATTTTTAAGTTATTAAAAAACTTGTTCACCTGATTTATGATCATGATTGAAAATATGGTAATTCTCCAGATTAGTTGTCATGTCAAGAATGTGTATAAAACTTTACCCGTGGAATCCTTTGTTAATTCCAAAGAAACTTTCCTTAGGCAATTTTTCCGGGTCGCTTCTAATTTACGAGAAAAATAAAGATTTTTTAAGTTTGACAGATTTGTTTAGATTGGTTATGAATGTAGAAATGTGCAGCCATTAAGTAATGTTTTATTATCAAATTCACTAATTATTCACTTATTCACTAATTTTGAAATAAAAAAACTTTAGCTTAATACTATATTTTTGTGAGTTTATGAAATAGCATTTGTTTTCAAATGATTTTAGCTGCATTTATCATAGTTTTGATAAAAATTAAATACCAGGTACTCAACGGGGACGTAGCAATTGATGTACTCATTACATCTCTTATATGGGATGTTCACTGTGTAATTACATACGAGGGTGGTCTGAAAAGTTTCCGAACTGGCCAAGAAAAACGATGTTTTTCAATTTTTTTTTTTTTGTTTTATTTTTCAAAATTCAAGATAGCTGAGACCTGTACGATGTCAGCTGAATGTGTGCAAAATATTTTGCAAAACCATTTGAATATGGAAAGCTGTGTGCAATGTGGGTGCCGCATTTCCTAACGTTAGACCAAAAATTGCTTCGAAAAAACATTTCTAACGACAATTTGGCGCTGCAGGCGTAATCCAAACGAATTTTTGCGTCGATTCATAACCGTTGATGAGACTTAAATTAAATTAAATCAAATTTAATTAATTAATTTATTAACTAATTAAATTAATTAAATAATTAATTGATTAATTAAATTAATTAGAAAACCGTTATGAGAAATGTATCAGTGTTGATGGAGATTATGTTGAAAAATAAAACAAACAAAAAATTGAAAAACATCGTTTTTCTTGGTCAGGTCGGAAACTTTTCAGCCACCCTCGTATATTTATATGAATAGTGCGATTTGAATATGTATTAAACAGGGATTAATAAAATAATCGTATACACATTTATATTACCATTATTATATTTTATTAACCTCCTTAAAAAATACTTTAAAAAAGAAATCGAGAAATTTAATTTTTAATTGGCTTCTGTGACAGAACACCTCAACACGCGCTAGCGCGGGTTTGGCTCTTGGTTGATGACACCATGTCATTTGCTGGCTCGTGATTGGCAGACAATGTATTAAAAAATTTAAAAAATTAATTCCAGTACTTTCAGCGATTTAATCAAGCTGAAATTCTAATTATATAGCAGTTTTATACAATTTTTAATCATGTGAAAAATTATCAAACATATATCTTTATTTTTACGGTCAGTTTAGAGGAAAATAAATGAAAAGGGGGGGGGGGGGTAGGTAATGATTCTCTTCCGAAAGAACTACATTTCTCGATAGTTGATAGAAAACTATGAATCTTGAATAATGCCCGCGTACCAAATTTCATTATTATTGCTCAAAACGTTTTTGCATAATCTTGTCTATACACACACACAGATTTTTCTCAACCTTAGTGAAAATGACTCAGGGACCTTCACAACGTATAAAAACATCAAAATCTCAACATCGAAAATTTACGTGAATGCAATAATTTCTCTGGCGAGATAGTAAAAAATCGACCACGCATAAATAAGAAAAATTTTTATAGTTCATACTAGTAATTAATTTGCCAATTCACACATGTTCTATATTAATTCTTATTTGTTTTTTTAAAAAAATGATGTTACAAATAAAAAAAAATTAAATTAAAAATAAAATATGCTATATTTTCTTATAGTTAGGTATAATTTTATCGAGTGAATTATTAGAGTTGTTGTTGTTGTTGCTAGTTTGTTGGATAAGAATGTTTGTCGTCTCGATTTGATGAGCAGCATAAGGACCTCCTGCCGTGTGCTGAGGAAAGTAATCAAAAGCGAAGCAAGGACAATACGATGATTAAAGGCCCGCTAATCATACTGAAGTAACCTGTATCAACCAGATTTAATTAGTGTGGAAAATCTTAATTAAAAATAGAAGATAGAAACTTTACTTAAGCCATTTTATCCAGACAAATTAGGTAATAAATACTTAATTTTATTTAATATTTCAATAAAGAATTCTCCTAGGAGAGAAAGAGAAAAGCTCAAATGAACTGATCAAATATGTACAATGAAAATAGTATGAAGTGTTTCATTTATTTAAATAAATGTCCACACAAATGGCCTGGATAATCATCCAAAATTTAAGAAATTTTTTAATTCTATAATCATAAAATGTATAAAAAGAGTTTATCTTTTTTAAACATTAATTAATATAAAAATATTTAATAATTACTATTACGTCAGAGATAGTATTGCGATCACGGAAATTTTCGATGACGAGATTTTGATGTTTTTATAGGTTTTGAAGGTTCCTGAATCATTTTCACTAAGGTTGAGAAAAATATATGTGTGTGTGTGTGTGTTTGAGCTAGAATGATGAAATTTGGTACATGGGTATTATTCAAAATTCTTAGTTTTCTATCAACTTTTGAGAAATGTAGCTCAACCGGAAGAGGGTCATTTCCTACCACGTTTTGATTTTATTTCCTCTAAAAATAAAGATATATGTTTGATAGTTTTTCACATGATTAAAATTGTATAAAAATGCTATATATATAGAATTCCATCTTGATTGAATCGCTGAAAGTACCGGAAATAATTTTTTAACACTGCAAATCAAACGCCAAGACGTGCCGTTGGGCCATCAACAAAGAGACAAACACTGGTTTAATAAATATTATCTGTTCAGTTTAATTTATAATTAATTAAATTTAATTTATATATAATATATGTTATTGAATCCATTTTTTTACTCTAGATGACCGTAAAAATAAATATATATGTTTGATAATTTTTCACATGATTAAAAATTGTATAAAACTGCTATATATAGAATTTCAGCTAGATTGAATCGCTGAAAGTACCGGAATTGATTTTTTAACACTGCAAATCACGCTCCAGCACGTTGCGTGGTGCCATCATCAAAGAGCCAAACATGCGCTGCTTTAATAAATATTATTTATTAATTTTAATTTATAATTTAATTAATTAAATTTAATTTTTAAATATAATATATGTTATTTAATCCAATTCAAATTGCGAGATAGTCGAGTGGAGACACTCCAGCTTTTTTTTTATTGTTGCCAGTATCGAAAGGTAAATAGATTATAGAATTTTATTATTCCTTTTATGGTTTCAATATGATACGTTTAATAAATATCTATGTGTATATTTGATCACTAGATTATATACATATTTATATTATACAGTTCATTATTTTAGTAGTATAGTAAATTATAAATCACCAATGATTGATCGCCTTTAGGTTTTGAACAAAATCTGATTTTTTCTTATATATTTATTTATATAATATACTCTCTGAAAGTATACAATGAATTAATTTATTATATAGTTCAATGATAATATCGAAGTACCGGGACCCCGAGCCTCGGCTCGGTACTTAAGTTAAAAAAAATGATTCATTATTATTGGATTTGGCTGGTAATATTAATACCTGGGACACCGAGCTCTCGCTCTACCCTTTAAAAAATATTGATACACAATTCTTTAATTATTTATTACAATTATTAAATGTTACACATTTGCATCAATCTGATTAAAATTAATGAACTTGTGCTCCTCAATAATACATAAATATATAATATATAGGTACATATATTTTTTTTCTATAGTGTTTTTTTGAAAAACTGTTTAGCGCCCCAAGTGGTTATAAAACAAACTAAAGACAAAAAAACGTGCTTTGCAGCTTTTCGGAATTAAAAAAGCAAAATTGGCAGTCGTGGGACTGGCCGACAGAAGTGAAAACTTCTGCGTAAGAAATTTTAAAACAGACGAAATTCGCGCTATTTCACGAGAAAGATGAATTTCATATGCATGTATATATATATAACTTATATATTATTTTAAACATATATTTTAAACAAATTTGTAACTTATATTTATATATATATATAAATACACAACTTTGTTTAAAATATTGCAATACGAACTGTTTTATAATTCTTATCTCTAACATAAAATATATATTTATTATGTGAAGTTCATTTCGTATAATTTTGATTATATATGTATATATGAAATGAACTTTACATAATAAATATATATTTATATGTTAGAGATAAGAATTATATAACAGTTCTAATGACAATTCAAATTTCGCGCTCTGTTATAAGAAATTTGAAAGCAGATGGTTTCATGGTGTTGGTCACGATCACGCGAGTTCTATACTTTTTCCCCATCCCGCAAAAGTGCTCAACGCCGCTAAAGAAGTTTTCACTTCAAAAATTATTTAATATTTGGAAATATATCTGACTTATAGAAAAAATGAATATTAATTAAAGAAAGAAATAGTTTTTAAAATATCCTGAATAATATGTAACAATTTTCAAGATAGAAATTTATTACAATATTACAATTATTAACTGTTGCATCATTGCATCAATCTGATTAAAATGAATGGAACTTCGGGTACTCAATAATAATAAATAAAATAATATTAATAAATATATTGAATAATATTTTATTGAAAAAATATTAAAACTTATAAAACTATCTAAAACTTTATTAATAAAAGAACAATGAATAAATAAATATAGAATAGTAATTTATTAAAAAGTAAACAATAGATAAAAAGAAAAAAAAATAACAAAATCATTATTTTCATTTTTAAATAACGATTCACCCGGCGAGTTTCGAACCGACGAAATCCACTCGTTAAAACATCAGTCCAACCGCTGGACTATATGTATTTAGATAAAAAATTGTCATTTTTTTACTGTCTTAGCAGGCAGTATTAAAAATTTTGACGTTTTCCATATATAATTTTCAATTAAGAAATTAATAATGAAGCTGTATGTTTCAAGAGATATCATCAATAAAACTTAATTTTTCTTTATAAATACTATATCTAGTGTGAATTTGAAAAAAATCGTTAGAGCGGTTTTTGAGAACCAATATATATAGATAAATACATATATACAATTTTAGCTAGCATAATAAGATAAGATGAATGTCGAACAATTGAATATTTAAATAGAATTATTGATTCAGCATCATTGGGATTAAAAGGTTAGGTTGTTTTATGAAGCTTTGAATTGTAATATTTAAATAAAAGACAGAATTTAATTATATTTATTTAAAATTTATTTCCAATAACTGTTAATTAAATTATTAATTAAATTATTTTATTATGTACCAAGGCTTATTAGCATCCCACGGCATAAATAATGTTAATCAAATTAAATTGAAAACAATATTTTTTAAAATTTTATTATTAATTAATTAATGTTTTATTTTATATTTAATAAATAATAATTTAGGATTAATAATATTTTTTTAGAATTTATATAGAAAATTATCCAAAAAATTATTGAATTGGATGAACTATTTAAAAATACAGGTAACTGTTTTTTTTTTTTTGTAAAATGACATTATAATGGTATAGAATAAATAAATATAAATATTTAATTATAAGATACGTGTTTGAATTGATTTAACAAGTAAAATTCATTAATATTTTAAGTTTAAATTTCAATCAATAGACTGAATAAGTTATATTTTTTATGGTTATTTATTTAATAAATAAAATATTTTAAATAAAAGTAGAAAATGTTCAATATATATTGAATTAGAAAAAGTTGATTAAATTATGTTAATAATAATTTTAGTTGCTAAATATTGATATACATATAATATAAATAATATAAATCTTCTTCTTCTTTATGTGCCATATCCGATCACTCTGACGTGGCAAAAAATGAATAATCTAATATTTGATAATTAAAAGAAAATAATAAAAAAATTTTAATAAAATTCAACATATTATATAAAATATTAAATGTTATATCGACTATAATATGTATATATAAAAGTTAATTTAAAAAAAATTATAATTTAGTGAATAAAATAATATTGAACAAGAATGAATATTATGGTTCAATATTTTATCCAAAGTACATATTAAATAAAATAAAATTAAAAGTCCGATTATTCGTTCAGCATCGTTTATTCGAGTTTTGATGAATTGTAACAGATCAATCCGAATTGCAAACAGTCAAAAACAAATGGAATCAAAAAAATCTGGCTTTGATAAAAAAACAAAGCTTTTCTCGGAAACGAGACATTGAGACCATTAGCTGATTGGTATACCAGGCGTTTCTGTTAGCAATGAAGAAAGTCTCACTCATACTTCAATTCACTTAAATGAGAAAATCACAATAACATCAACAACAACAACAACAACAACAACAACAAAACATTCAATGATTAATTAATTCACAAATTACGAATAAATATATGTTATAATCTTAAAAAATTTAAGTGAAATTTGTTTTTACCAAGAAGGTCTTACAGGGTAGTTTTTTTTTATTTAAATTGCTTATCTCCATTGATTAATTCATTTTAATAATAAATTCGCATTATTTAAATTATTATTTTTTGTAAATAAATAATAAATTATGAAAAGTTTATTCCCTTTAATTTACACAGTGCTAAGAATCTTTAAGGTTCATTAAGATAATATTGATAAAAATAAGAATATTATAAATATACTGTTATGCAATATATAAATTTTAGAGTGAATACAAAAACCTACTTGGTCCAGCAAACAGAAATAATATACTAGAGATAAGTCAATGAGAGCAGAATTTCATGTATACTAAATGAGTAAATATTACACATATCGCACTGAATCTTTGAATTTACGTTAACTATAAATATGAAGGTTAATTACTAACATCTGATTAATGACGCACTCTTTCCAGTATGCAAAATTTAAAATACAATCCTTGTAAAAGAAATAACTACAATATAAAATATGTATTTTTACATACAAATAGTTAATTTATTAGAAAATTAGTAATTTCTCTCCTGAGATGCTTAATTCTGGCACATTTACTTACACTAAAGTTATAAATAAATATATTGTCCAAAAATTTATTTACTATTATTACTACTAATTTATTTATTTCACTATTTATCAACTTTACTTTAGTATCTCCAATACTTTTTTAAAACATAGAATTTAGCCCATATTATTATGTTATTATTTATTAAAACCTCCCCATATATTTTTTTTTATTTGTTCCATTAATTAGAGATCTAATTAATTTCTTTCTTGTTAATACCCCTTTATTGTGCAGTTAAGCAATTTGGTTGAATAAGCCACCTGCTTGGAGATCATATCAATATACAATATTTGACAATAATAATACAATAGTAATAAGGTTGGGCGTCAGATGGGTTTATTGATATAATATTATGAATATAAAATTAATGAACATCAATAATAGATATATATATGTTATTCCTATTATAATCTTCAATTCTATTCTGATTATTTGTCTAATTTGTATGAAAATACATTTTCTTTTTGCGAATGATTGTGTGCATCGGATTAATTAAATAGTTACTTATAGTATTCTAAGAATATTCTTCTAATCTAAAACCTGAACAATAAAATATACTTAAAGAAATACAAAACAATCACCTAGTCATTAATTACTTTTGTTTCTATTTAAAAAGCGCTTCTTAATACTGACTACTGCCTATTATTATCGTAATTTCAATAAAAACTTGCAAGTAAAATGTTTTATATATGCAAATAGTTTTTATTTTTATTTTATTTTCGTAGCTATCTTGGGTATCTTGGTATACCTATCTTCAATATTGATTCAACTCTGTCTCTCTTATTATCTCATAATCTATACAAGGGAGAGTGTTCTTGTACTAGAGTATATAGTATACACATACAGAATGTAATCACTCAAGCCTCTTAATGTTCGCTGTTAGACAGACAAATCGATTGTCCTTTTTCTTTTGTGAAAAGAAAAATGATATGGGAGGAGAGAAGACTTTATATAATATCGTGGTTAGTTGGACTTTTAGGTCATTGAATTGCAATATAGTTAATAAATTATTAAAAAATATAAATATAAAAAAAATTTTATAAAATAACGTTTTTTTCATGGACTAAAAAGAATAAAATAAATTTTTTGTAAGCCTAACAAAGTTTATGGATGAATTGCTTCATATTCAACTAAAGACGTTGGGCGCATTTAGTTTTATTTATTTATTCATTCATTTATTCAAGAAATATATATACAATTATTCTGTATGTTCTTTCGGTCCACCTCAGTTTGGGTGGTGACAAAAAAAAACAAATAAAAAATAGCAAAAACATCCAAAAAGTAAACAAAAAACAAAATGAAAAAAGAAAAACTTATTTACATATTTACATAATAACTAACACTCTGTAATCAACGATTTATTTATATGAAAGATCAAGTCAGATTTTTGTAATAATGAACATTTTATTAAAATGAAAATCTATCCTGAAATCAATATTTATGCTTCAGAATCCTTTGAAAAAAAGGAGCAAAACAAAAGGATAAGGTTAATTGCAAATAGAATAAAACAATAAGAAAATATTAATCTTCTAAAAATTTTAAAATTATATTAAGTAAATATTATTATCAAAGCAATGTTTCTAAAATATATTTATTATAATTATATATTATATTAATTTAATAAATATTTAATAAATTATTTTGAATTATTTTCAAAATGAAAACCAACTCATAAAGAGATGGCAAGAATTGTAAAATCGCTTTTTAAACTTTACCTTTGAATTTCACGCAAACTAGGACCCATTCACTCAAACTTTCTCAACCTACTTCTATCGAATGAACCATGAATCATTTAAAAAGCGATTTTACAATTCTTGTCATCTCCTTGTCACTATTTATCCGTCAGGTGGTTAATCGCTAATTACATTACAATTAATTGAGAAAAACGTTATAAATAAATAGGAATTTTTAAAGCTGTTGCCATCTAAGTCTAATCATTGTAAACATTTCATTTAAGATTTTTATTAATATATGTACTCTTATATTCAAGTAGTTCAACATTTTATCAATAAACTATGCTTGAACATAAATAAGGGATTAATTTACAAAAAAAAATATATATATAATTTTGGGTACAATTCATTCGGTTCTGAAATTCGTTATTTATTACAATTTTACGTTCTTAAAGGATAAAACTGAAGTTATTAAACTAAAATTTCCGTAATTTTTATACTACGAATAACATGAAGTGACTAATCATGTTTTAGAGATTACCTTCCAATATTTTCTAAGTAAAAGATAGAAAATTGAAAAAAAATTTTATTTCTTCATTTGAAGAAATTTAATCCTAGGAAAAAAATATACCTTTGGTTCTCAGTGATTTAAAGACAAAACCATTTTTATAATTTATTTTTTTATATAGATGTTTAATCTATTTAAAAAAAATGCATTTCAATTTAAATTAAAGTTTAATTAAATTCTTTAGAAGGAGATTTAAAAAAAAATCCAAGAAATCGCAATTTAGTTAAAGGAAATAAAAATTAATTTTCTATATTAAAAAACGATTATTTGACTTAAATAGAAAATTAAATTCTGTTTAAGAAACTTATTGAAATGAACAAGCTTTGAGGTTTTTGGCTTATTTAGGAAATCTACTGCTTTCAGCTTTCCAAATACTCGGGCTTAGAGTTATTTTATTATTGATATAATTGGGTCATTGGACTCAACATCCACTTAGTGGTCCTTCAGAGGCATACATTAAAACATTTTCACTTTACTGTAATTGGATGAGAAATAAAAGTTACATTCCATATTAAAGCAAATAGAATACATATATTAAATTATTATAATGATTAATAATGTATTTAAAAAACTCAAAAAAAAGTATAGAGAAATTATTGTTGTAACCAATATTACGATAATTGTTATTAAAATAATTTAATTTTTATTTTAAAAATATCTTAATCTAATAAGGTAAATAATCTTGGAAAAATTGTGTTGGTATATGATATTAATTCATAATATGAAATAATATTAATTTTGATAATTTGATTTTCTTTGTTAAGATATTTCTAAATTTATAAGACTCATATTTTAGTCATCTCCGATATTTTTGAGACATAAGTTTAATATAATTATAATTAGATTGTAATTAATTATTATAGAGATATAGAGTAAGGTAGGGCAAAGATTCACATGTAATGTCCGCACGAGCCCATTTATGCCTATGGTCTTAGGCACCAAAAGTACTCAAAAGAGGCATTTCAATAATAAACATTGCATTAGAATTGGGATTCAATGAAGCATCAATTTGAAAAAGGTAATATTCAGCAGATTTCTAGTAAAATTAAAATTTAAAATAATTAACATACGCTTTTATTGGACCTAAATTTTAAAGTTGAAATCAATTTTGAATACACGTGTTAGGTGATTAATAAAAATAATAGATATCGTAAGGATCAGCAAAAATTAATTTTATATGTAGATTTATTTGGACAGTGGAATATTGTTAGGTGGCGTTCCTTATAGAGCTAGCATATGTAAGTATTGTTATAATTATGAAATGATTTGACTAAAAATTATTTTCAAAAGTATATATAATATTATTTTTTCTTATAATGATAAATTCTTAAATTAGATTTTTTAACGTTATAATAATCTTCAATGGTGAAAAGTGGCCGTTTATGGAAATAGAATAAGCACCAAGATTTGACCTTCGATTGGGATGGATATAGAAATAAAAAATAAAAATAAATAAATAAAACATACATATACCTAAAGTAAGGAGGTTGTTCTATGCAAGAGAAATTATCATTGCTGAGGACCTTTGCCTTTATCGAGGTTCGCATGAGCATGATTTTGTTTAAATCCCTACTAGTCTTATGTTACTGATCTGCTAACTCAGAGGTTCCCAATCTTTTCTGGTTTGTGGCTCTCTTGAAAAATTGGAAAACTTTTCTTCCCTTATCGGAAATGTTTCAGAGCATCGCAAAATATCTTACCTTTTTTTTAGAATAGAAAATTTTTTCGCGGCTCACAGTTTTGGAGAAGAGAGAAGAGAAGAATAACTGCTAACTAATAAAATCACGAAAAATGTTTAAAATAACATGCTTTGAGGTGTGTTTAAATATGAAAGGGATATTTAAATCACATTTCTTTCTGAATAAAAAATAATTATTCTGTTTTCTAAGGTTGAGAAACGCTGTTATGTCTGTTAGGAGATAATTAATTTAATTATTTATATAAATTTTAAGTTAATTACGGAAGTAGTAGATAAGAATGTACAAAATCTCGGCTTAAACAATATCTAAATTATTAATAAGACCATCCTAATAACTCATTATTTATTTATCCATTGTGTTCATATTTGTTAATTATTTATTTATTATTTTTGTTTAATTTATTTATTTATTGTTTATTTATTGGTTGATGGTGGTAACTACACAAGCTTAATGTGACGTTAATGACCTTAGTTATTGACACGCCATTGAAACCTATATGATTTTATTTTTTTAAAATCATATAGGTTTCAATTTAATAACAATATAGATTATAATAATAAGCGTTTGCCAGGCCTGGAATAAACAATAAAATATTTAAATACCTATATGAACAACATTGTAAAAATGCCATAAATATATTATTAATAGAAAAACGTCAAATAATTATAATAATTTTTTTATACATGTTTGCTTTTATAAATGAATTTAATAATTAAAGTAAGATATGTAGAATAAAATTAAACTTCAAAAAAATATACAGCTTAATAAGAATAATATTAAACACTTTGTGAGGTTTCAACTTTATTGATTTATTTATAAAATAAGAAAGAATTGAGATGATAGTGTAACAACTGAAATGCTCATAAAGCAAATATTTTAAAAAACTACAATGATTCTTTAATTAAAATCATTCATTTGATTATTTTTTTGAGTTTAATTTTAACCAAAATATTTTATTATGAAATCTATTAATTCCATAATTCAAAAATAAATCAAAACATGAAAATTAAACAAAAAGAAAATATAGATAGGGTTGAATTTTGATTTCACATTAAATAGTGATAGATTATAATCCTATCTTGGGATTATAGATAGTCCTGTAATTTAATTTAATTAGATGATAAATCGGAAATAGTTAAATTAATAAATTCCTTTATAAGTGAATTATTAAGGAAGTTTGATGAAACTACAACTCTTCCTGTAACTTTGCAACCAAATTAAACATTTTTAATTGGGTTTGAAACATTCATTTAATAATGTGAAAATATTTATTAATAGTAAACTGTTTTTTTTTTTTCAATAAAATATCGCGATAAATTATGACAATAGATTTTCTGGCAATTAGGTATTTTATTTATTCATTTATCTTAAAAATAAGAAAAAAGAAAAAAGGAATTTTTTTTTCATTCTACATTTTATAAATAAGAAATAGACCAATTAAAGTTCATTATTCAATAAAAGCGTGTAGATATATTGGATCTTATTAATTTTCAATGATATTCTTTTTCTTTCTCTCTCCCTGATGTAATTCTTCCCTACATGTCGCGAAGAGATGGCGAGATTCCAGAAAGTGGAAGATAATCAAAGGATCATCCCTCTCTCATTTTCTAATGGCCTTATCTACATTGTTATTCAATTAAATTTTCTCTCGAAAATTTCCTAATTGTTCTTAATCAATTATCATATTTTTTTTTTAATTTCATTAACGAGTTTGATATCGTTAGGAAATGAATTAAATTATCCTATGAATAAAAAATAGCATTTAAAATCATTAAAATTGTGTTTAAAATAATTAACAAGAAAAATCGCAAACTTTGATAAGTTATATTTTATCACCACTAGACATTAATAAATGGTTTACAGCAGTGCTCCGCAACCGGTGTGCCGCGGCACACTGGTGTGCCTTAAAGGTGATACAGATGTGCCGCCGCGACCAAATGAAACTTTTAGAAATCCATATAATTTTATATGTAATATATATATATTTCAGCTTTTGATGTGCCGCAAAATCCTAGAAACAATTTTTGTGTGCCGTAGGTAAGAAAAGGTTGCGGAGCACTGGTTTACAGTATCCATTAGATGCGAAAAAGAAAATCAAGTTAAAGTTTAAGAGGATCCGTTGTACTGATCATATAACGCCTCAAGCGTGCTTAGGTGGCCATTGATTTAATATGCACTGTACTTGTATAAAAATCATCTTTTTTTACGTTCAATTTCTCTATATTATTTGATTTAACCTAAAAATTATTTTTATTATAAGAAGATTGGAGGTTCAATTAATAAAAAAGAAGATAAACACGGAAATTGTAGATAATAATTAAAATGGTTAGATTTATTGTAATGAGATACAAACTATTTAATAAACTCTCTAACAAAATGATATTACTAACAGTACTAGCAATACTAGTAATAGTAGTATGTAGTAATATAAAATTGAAAAAAAATAAAATTTATTTTAAATCTTTCTTTATTATTTTTAAAATAAATTTTAAGAAAACAGACAATTTGAAATTTTATTTGTAAAAATAAATAAATACATACATACTTTAAAAGTATATATCATGACTACGTGTTTACGGAATGAAAGAGTATGTTCTTAAAGATTTTATAGCAATATATAAAAATACAAAATATATAATATTATATATAAGATTATATATATATATTGCAGTAGTTAATAGAAAATTATTACGATGAATTCTGTTTTATATCTAGGTCAGGTGAATTGTGAATTGATGGTGTGAACGAGAGAAAAAGGGTTGTAAAATATTTTAAGAACGATAAGAAGTGAATTTATTAGATCATTGTTAAAAGAGATAAACTATCTTTAAAATAAAATAAGAAAGTAAATAGATTGATAAGTGTATTTGATTTAAAAAATCATAGATGAAAAGGATGCGATGTGTGTACATAAAATAGGATCTCGAAAGTATCAAATGATTTTACTGGAGATCCAACAACATATAGCTTCCCCCCCCCTTCAATTTTCTACCAAATCTGCGCCGATGTTCAATCTTGACTAATCTCATTTTTCCTATCCTATCCTTTTCGTTTTTTTTTTGTTAATGCCAATAACACTGTCTCTTCACATCAAAGTGTTGTCAAAAGAAAGTGGTACACAGAATCCAGTCCGGCCGAAACAGTGCACAGTGAGCAAGTAATCATTTCAAGATGGACGTTTGAGAATTGCTAACTGATTTCTAAAGTCAGTTGGAGTACTATTGACATGATTTTGTTCAAACGGAAATTTCTAAAAAAGATGGTATACAAATAATATAAATATAAAAATTTTTTATAAAATAACGTTTTTCTCATGGACTAAAAAAGAATAAAATAATTTTTCTATAGGCCTGGCAAATTTTATGAATAAATTTCTTCATATACAACGAAAAACGTTTGGGGCATTTAATTGTATTTATTTATATGAAACACATCAAGTTAAATTTTTGTAGTAATAAAAATTTTATTAAACACATAAACTGACAATTTTTTTTATTATGCAATAAAATTGATCGATTAATAGCTAAGAAATTGATCTTTTATTATTTTTCACTGTAATATACTTATATCAAAGTATGTAACATATTTTAAAAAAATGCTTATTTTTTTAAATTTACATATATTATCACTCAAAGTCAAAACAGTTGATTATTTCAGAAGAAATAGTGTTACTTGTTAATGAAGTGTTTTAATTTGGTATGTAAGTATTTATATAAAGGAATTTAATTGCAAAGAAATAAAATAGAAAGCAAATGAAAACTAAATGCGCCAAACGTTTTTCGTTGTATATGAAGCAATAGCTCGGTGTTCCAGATACTATAGCATTAATTGCCAAAAAAAGTGTGTGAAACATTGTACAGCTATGGACACACCTCATAAAATCGTTTTCCTATATGAATCAATATGAGATATTTATCGAGGAGATGAGAAATGAATGAAAGAAAGAAAGAAATCAATAAAAAAATAGAGAGAGAGAGAGAAAGAGAGCAGCATTCATATACACCTGAAGATTAAAAGAAATCATTAAAAACTTTTTTGTATTTTTTTTCTGATTCTTGATACTACAGAATATATTGGTTATAGATGTTTTTAAACATTCTGTTTATTTTAATGTAACCTTTACTAAAGAAAGTTTTTCTTTTCCAAAAAAAAATTGATTTTTTTTCAATTTAATAAACTTAACCATAACATCTGATAGAACGGTTATATATACTAAAAAGGATGGTTAGTGTATAATATACTTAGAATTTAAAATTTTTAACTAAATTTACCCTTTTTAAATTTAAATATATTGCTTTAAAAATTATTATGAATATAGCCTTCATTCTTATTTTATATTCACCCTCCTGTTTGAACATAATCGATAGAATCTAATTTATCAAACAAAAAATACATATTATATAATATATCTATATCCTAAACTTAATTTAATAAGCCTAATAATAATAACGTCTATTATTACTCACCTATAATTTAAATATGATCATTGTTTAAGAATTAAATAAGTAAAATGAAACAAATACAAGGGTAGGTCAATAAGTTCGTGACTTTTTGAAATTTCCTGTCTCTTAAATGAAATGGCAATATTGGCTCCTATCAGCTGAGTCTTTTTGTTTTTGTTTGACATCCATTAATAGCAGACTACCTCGTTTGAGAAGAAAATGGAAAAAGTGAATTTCCATGAAAATCCATGAAATGGGATACGAATAGCTCTCTCATTCGCCCTATTCTCCGGATTTAGTCCCGAGTGACTATTTCTTGTTTTCAAACCTGAAGAAATGGTTGGAAATGGAATGAGATTTGACTCCAACAATGAAATAATCTCACAAACAAATCTATTTTGATGTATGAATCTTATTTTTTGGTGGGATAAACATTGGAGAAACATTGGATGAAGTGAATAGAGCTCAAAGAAGACTACGTTGAAAAATAAGATGATTTTTTATCTAAAAAAAATATGTTTCATTTATTGACTTGCCCTTGTATAATAGAAAATTAAACCATCTTGACGGGTGTTTTTCGATTAAAATTATGAAAGAGAATTTTACTGACTTAAGAAAATTTACATTTATACCCAAATATATAATTATCATTTTTTTGACAATTAAATTAAAATTTGAAATCATCTCACAAACAAATCTATTTTGATATCCTCGACAAATCTTATTTTTTGAAAAAGATAAAAAAAATTAGAGAAACGTTGGACGAAGTGTAAAGAGCTCAAAGGAGAATACGTTGAAAAATAAAATAATTTTTTATCTAAAAACCTGTGTTTCATTCCAAAAGTCACGGACTTATTGACCTGCTTTCGTACTTAATTAAAATAACAATAGTTATCATAATAAAATGTAAATAAAAGTTTTAAATTAAATTCAAAAGAATATATATGTATAAAAAAAACCGTTTGGTTGATTGCAGATTCTGCAGGAATGCCATGGAATTGGCCAAATAGATATTCATTATCATAGAAAAGGCGTGGAATTCTTATTAAATTTGTCCAAAGTCCAGTTGAATGGATTATTTGATTGAACTTTTTCTTCGGTATTTTGAAGTGCTTCTTTTAACCTTTCACAAAATGAGCAAAGAAAAAAATTCACTTTAAAATTTTTCCCTTTAAATAGGATATATTAAAGAATAGTTTTAAAAGAAATTTATTTGTTCTGTTTTACAAAGTGAGTCTTAATTAATTTTTTGTTTTAAATATATAAAAAATATTAATAAACATAAAAATTTTATATTAAACAAATTTTTATATTAAAATCTATATAATCGGATAAGTAGGAACTTATATTTTATTTGATTAGTTTATTGAGCACCAATAAATTTAATTTTTATTCTAAATTTATTTTTCTTAATTTTTGTTTTATTTCTCAATTAATAATAATACTTATATACCTTCATTTTTCTTATCTAATGAAAATTTCATATGAAAAATGAAAAATATTTTGTCAATTAGACTTCAAAATATTTATCTAATTATAAAAAAATATTTTTTATTGACTAGTTTCGGGTTGAAAATAACTCATCATTTTTTTTAAGCTTAAGTGGAGAAATATTTTTTGTTTAAAAAAAAACAAAACATGGATCTCGAAAAATTTTTCGATATTCAGGATGATTCATCGGCATCAACAAAAGTACGACATGATGTCTGTGCAATTTCAGGTGATGGTAATATCTGAGAATCAGCCCTTTCCCCTATATTGAAGTGTGACAGGAATAATAAAGAAGGGTAGCAACCTTCGTGAAAAGAATTGTATCGTGAATTATAAACATTTTCTATCCCCTCACTCACAATTTATTTTATTCATATTTTTTTAATGCTGTACTTTGTTCCAAAGAGTAGAAAAAAAAACAAAATTAAATTGTAATTTGCATAACACACAACTTTCCAGTTATTATCATTATTTTTGAAAAAATCTGGAGTGTCTCCAACTCGACTATCTTGCGAATTTTAATTGGTTATTAACACATATAACAATAATGAAAGAAATAATGAATGAAAAATAAATAAATAATTTAATTGATATAATTGCAAGCTTGTATAAAAGGTGATAAAATTAATATTAGATTAAATTATATTTTATTTCAATTTTGGTTGAATAAAATACGCTTAAATTAATTATAAAGATTAAAAACAATTTTCCATTTATCTCTTTGCGATAGATTTACATATATTTATATATATATATATATATATATATATATATATATTTATATTCATTCTTCCTATGTGATACATTTCGATTAAAATTGGTTAATTCGGAAGGTTGAAGGTGATTATGTTGATGACTTGACTTTTTTTTTTATTTTATTTTGTAATATTATTAGACGGGCTGACATTGCCGTCGACATTATTCTCCCTTGGGGGCCCATTTGTTGATGTAATCCCTGTCGAGTTTTTCTCGTCACTCTGTAATACAAATTAGCTTAACGTAATGGAAGAAGCGAGTTGTTAATATCATTAATGAGGAGAAAAATTTAAGCAAGTCTTCTTAACGATACCTATCAGTGCAATTCAATCTCTAGAAAAATATAATAAGCATTTTAACCGTAGCTAAACATTAGTTTCATATTAATATGTAAATACTTTACAAATAATTTATTAAATTATAATGAAAATATTATATCCAAGGATAATAGCAAATAATTATCAAATCAATAATGTAAAGTAGCACTTCCTATCCGCCGATTTTAATGGAATTTTACGCTTCCTTTCCAGGCAAAATACAAAATTTAAGTTTTTGATCTATGTTGTTAACAAGACACCCAACATTTTAAATAATAGGTTTTTGGATTCAGAGGTAAGGATAGGGTTGCCAAATCTATAAAGTTCCAAAAAAGTACACCCCTAAAAAATTAGGTTTTTTTTAGAACCATATTGAAAAAATTTTAAAAAAGTCGAAAATGTTTCAAAGTCTGACCCCAAAAGCGTTTGACCTTTTTTTTAGAAACAAATTGTAAAAAAATTTTAGTCGTCGATCATATTGAAAAAACTTTAATTTAGTACAAACAATATTTGAAAAAAGGACAAAAGGCGTCCTTCTCCAGTTTAAGAAAGGACAAGGGCAATAAGGTGTTAAAAAAGGACTGTAATTCCCAAAAAAGAGCAGTTGGCAACCCTAGGTAGGGGTGAAATGATACCACTGAGGTATCGATACTTTTGCTCGTTACTGTATCGGTCTTAAAGTATCGATACCAATTCGATATCTATTGAAAAGTATCGATACTTACTCGTGTTGGTCGATTTTTTCGTGGAATTTCAGGTAAATAATAACAGCACAAAGTACTTGTATTCTATTTTGCCAAATCTAACCAATCAATTTGTACTTATTTTATTTTATTCCGACTCCAAGTGGGGTGACGGTTGGCGTAAAATTTTTTCATAGTTTTTAATATTATATTAAATATTAAATAATATTTTACCGCCTGCCGACAAGCGAAATTTAAAAAAAATCCATTTTAAATGAAAATAATATCAATATATTTTATTTATTGAGTATAAATTTTAGAATAAAATATAAATATTTTTCCTTCAAACTAATTATCGCGGACGAGTACTGAGTATCGATACAAGTATTTTTGAACGATACCTACTTGGTACTCGATTCCAAAGTATTGATTCCAAAAGTATCGAATAAGTACTTGTATTTACTCGTATCGTTTCATCCGTATTCAGAGCATCTCGTTTTGTGAAATTTATTTAAAACTCAAATTGAAATTTGTTTACTCATCGAGATACTTTAGCTTAAAATGTATTTATATAAAATTAATAAAAATAACGAAAAGAAGAATAGATGTACTTTAATTTTATAATTTAATTTAATTGTATAAATTAAAATAAATATCTATAAAGTCATTTATCTTTATTTTCTTGGTCCAAAAAGTTCTTAATGTCTATATTTTTCCTTCCTTCTTTCTAAACTATCCACATAGAAAGAATGAATTGAAAAATAAAAATAACAGCTAATTTTTATGAATAGAGATCATAATATTTTAAAAATAAATAAAAAAAAATCATTTTCATTTTGTTTTAATTTAAAAAAATAATTTATATATATAAAGGTATTATATTTTATTTATATTAAAAAAATAAAATAAAATTGAAATTTTATTTAATGTTTTTTTTATAATTTTTCTATTTTTAAGTAAAAAAATATAATGAAATGATAAAATTTGATAACTATGTTTAAGGTAAAGAAAGAAGGTAAGAGGAAGTGGTTTGTGAGATAAACAAGAAAATCCAATTTTGTGAATATTCAATTTCCATCCCCGAATCAAAGACCACGTCAAACGAATCCAATATATCTACTCTCTGCTAGGCTTTAGATAGATGGAACTTTACTAATTCATTAGAGGAAACTAATTATGTTAAGCCGTTAGGAAGAATATTACCACCAAGAGAAAGTGAAAGAGAGATAGAGGGGGAGAGCAGAAATATACAATTCCTTTCCCTTCCTGAATAGATATAATATACTCATCATACTAATTTAGGTTAATAACAATTATTTTGGAATCAAATTTATTTTTTTCTAAAGAATCCCAGTTTATTTTATCAAAGAGTTTTTAATTTTTTTAATTACATATACTTTATTTTCTGATACGAGATTAGGCATTCGCGGTGAACGGTCGTTTATTTCTTTTCTCCTCGATTATCGCTGATTTCTCGGATGTTTGGGTCGTTTTTTTTTTTTGATTTTTGTTTGTATGATTTTCGTTTCTTTTTTCTGACGCTGCTGTAAATCACTAACAGATTGTCGAATTGTAAGCCGTTCTTTTTTGTGATTTTTGTGATTCTCCAACCAGGATAGAGGTCAACTAGGAGTAAGAAGGTATAAATTGAATTTAAAGATTTTATATTGGAAATTAACTAAATTATGGTGACAAATAGTGATGCAAGTGTTTTATTTGAGAGATCCCTAGAAAATTAATTATCTAATTAATAAAGGTCGCATTGGTTGCTTACTGAACCGGCCGTCTCAAATTTGGTCACCAATCGTTGGAGAGTAGACTTTGAAGGGCCATCGCGTCTGCCGTAAATTGGGCGCAATGCGCGCAACGTTCGCACTAACGAACACTCATTTTGATAATAAATTTTTATCATTTGCACATGCTGCTCAACTGTGTGACATTTTTAAAAAACCCATTTAACAATTGTAATAAATAATTAAAAATTTTTTAAAGTTTATAATAATAAATTGTATAAATTTGTTAAAGGGTCGAGCGATAGGTCGATGTTCCAGATATTATTATTATAGAGAAGGAAAGAAGTTTAACAGTGTTTCAGGCTATATGAGTCTTAATTCTTTTTCATAGCTAGATAGGTATGTAAATAGAATATATTAAGAATATGATTAGGTTAAAAATAGAATTTTTATTCTTTGGCTGGTGCCCAAATTATGGAAATCGCTTTTATATGATTATTGAATTATCGATTTAAGATTTGCCTCTTGAAAATGTTTTAAATGGATTTTCTAAATTCATTCATGTTATTACTTCGAATGAAGCCACAAAATCATAATCGATTCGTCTCTTTACAAAATACATACATTGGTTGTTTTCACCCAACCCACCCTTTCGTCCTGAACATTCACTAAAACGTTCACGGTTTACTTTTCTATTCATTCCTTTTATTCTTTGTTGTCGTTTTTTCGCCTTCCTTCGTTTTCTCGAATGTCGATAAATAATTAATGATCCTTTGATAATGTCAACCGATTATTATTATATCAACGGAAAAACGGCAAATTCTACTTTCACCATTAAAAAAAAACATATTTGACAAGTTCTCACTTAGGTAGTCGTTTTTGTCTCTTTTAATAGTAACAAACGGTGTTTTTATCCAAATTATAAGTTAGAAAACTAATAATGTATTGAACTATGACAAGCTTTCTAAAATTATATGAACAACAGTTATTTTCATGGCATTGGATCAATTATTTACTTTTATTCCTCGCGTCACAAAATCATCTGTGGGTGTATCTTTGTGCTAAAGAATTTAATTTTTTCAAAAAATATCTTTTTAAATAAATTTGTTCAAATTTTTATTAAGAATAATATACAGGAAAAGGCCGAATTTGAATTATTGTTATTTTTATATTATTTATTCTAATTTATTTTTATTATTATTATTATTATTATGTGAATGAACCCTTGAAGATAATGAAAAGTTTTATCTATTTTTTTTATTCCCTTCTTAATTCAGATTTTCTATTTCCAAGAATATTATTTTTATTTTATTTCATTGAATATTCTTCAGATCACTTTGTTCTTGACTTTTTTATTTTCCTCTATGGAAGAACAATCCATCATCGCTTAATCTTGTCTAAATAAATCTTTTAAGTATAGATCTTAAATTTTGTTATACGTTGCCTCTTCTGATCTTGTGAATGTCCGAATCCCCCAAAATCAAAACGTCCAACTGAATTGTTGTTGCTCTTCTCCCAACAATGTTTTTTTTTTGCTTCTTTTGCTTGTTTATATAGAAGAATAGAAGATTTTCAGTCACTGAACCGGCCAGAACTATAAAAATAGTCAGAAAATATATTTTTCTTTGTTGGTTTTAAACTTAAGATTCCTTCTTCCAAAATGTCATTGCCTAGCAAGCAATTAGACTACAATGCTGCTTTATTCTGATTATATATGGTATAGTAAAATTATTATTACAAATATATAGATTTAATATCTATCAAATCTGTCAAATTCGTTTTTTTACTATCTCGCCAGATTAAGATCATTAAAATTTTCGATGTCGAGATTTTGATGTTTTTATACGTTTTGAAGGTCCCTGAATCATTTTCACTAAGGTTGAGAAAAATCAAAAGGAGAGAAACAGAAGGATCAAAGAATTTTATTTACAAATCAACTTCTTTAATAATTTTTGACTACTGTAATCGTCTTACTCATATTAAATTATTTAACTGTAACGTATATTATGAAATTCTATTTAATTTTAATTGGTTTTATAACACGATGAAAAATAAAAATATTAAGTCTATATATTGTAATATATAATAAAGAATTTTGCTAAATTGGAGAATAAAGGACATTTGGTCATGGAACATGTGGTCTGAACGTGTACAGAGACCCATCCATGTATCCAAGGTGGGGGAGGGAATGAACAGTTTTCATTATCGGTGAAAAAGAATGTTTGAGTCAGTCTTGATCAAGAATTGGAGAAGGAGACACGAAATCCCTTGTAGGAGTGACATCCCGGCGAACCCTCTTTTTGAGGAATGCCACTGCCCACGAAATGTTCCAGATAAATCCGCAGGACGACACTCAAGACTCAAGTCTCCAAAGAATTCTCCATTCCTTTCTTTCACAATACAGCTAAGTGGTCGACCTTGGTTATTAATAAAAATTTGCAATTGCTTAATATATAAATTAAATTTATTTAATTTCTATTTCTATTTATAACGGTACCATATTAACTCTATAATTTCTTGTTATCTATTGTTATCATATTAATTCTTCTATTTTTTACTAAATACATAATTTTAGTTTAATTTTATATCTACCTTTTTTTTATCTGAACGAATTCAATTTTATCATTTCCCTTATCAACCTTCGCGGATTCAATAACCACCTTACCTAAGTCATCCAATATACGACAATATATTTATTTTAAGTAGAATGAAAGTTAATTAAGTATATATACACCAACAAGTATTATGATTGTAATCAACATTATGGATGTATATATACATATATAATATCCAATATTTCTCCCTATTGTTATTATGGTATAAAATATTAATATGTATATCAAGAAGTCATTTGTTGTTGATGTAGTCGGTGGAAATCAAATTGATGATGCGTTTAATTTGAACGATAATAAATAAAAAATATGCCAGAAGAAATGAAGAGAGGAAAATTGAAATAGAAGATCTGTTTTTATGGATAATATCTACCACTATAAAATTAAAATTTAAATAATTTCTTATCGAATTGTTTTACAAGTATGGAAAGTTTTTAAAATAATATTTAGCAGTTTAAAAAGAATATTAAATTGCAATGTTTTACTAAGTTATTTGAATCTTAGAAATTAACTAACTATTTATGTATTTAATTTTATTTATCTCATTTTTAGAATTTGAATATTGTGATTTAATTATATTCTTATTATACTTATGTCGATATTATTTTAAATAATTTGAAAAAAAATTGTTTATATGAATAGACTTATTATTATTTCATGTTTTTATTATATTTAAATTTGTTAATCGAAAATATGCAGTGCTGTTAGGACTTAATTTGAATTCACTTAATAAAACTGATTTACAAACCGGAACACTTAATTCATTTAAAATACGTTGTGTGAAGAAATATGCGAATCAGTTGTAGAAGATAAATCTGAATTAATTTTTCAATGGTTTCAATTGTTCTAACAATACTGTATTTTCACTCATTTCTACCGGACCCCATATTAATAACAATAAAAGTTGGTAATGACTAATAAGATGTACAGTACATGTATTTAATTTTAGGATCAAATTTTTAGTATTAAAATGTTTTGAACCCTCGAGGTTATATCTTCTCGAGCTCAATTTAATAATATTTAAGCTACATTTGAATATATAATTTTATTTAATTTAAACAAATGAAAGAATTTATTTTATTACTGATACAGTAAAATTATATTAGAACAAAAGAAAATGGTAAATAATTTATTTTTTAATTTTAATAAAGGTTTATACTTGTTTTTAAGTTTAATTTGATGAATTCCAGACATATATTTTTAAATCTTAATGATAAATTACTTTTAAAAGTATTTCATGCAATTGTATAATAAATAATTACTTATTCTATTCATCGATTAAATTGTTTTTTACTCACCGACGACTGCTCAACGAATTTTGATAAAATTTGATATATTTACTTAATGCATCAGTAGCATGAATTCATCAACTTTTGGTGTATATCCGGAAACCAGAAGTGATAGTATTAATTTTATATTCATTGATCCAAAATACTCTTCACTTAAAATATAGAAGTAATTAATAATTGAGTAATTAAACTAAAAATAAGAACCAAGATTATATAATTTAGTCATTTTAATTCAAGTTTAAAAAAATATTTTTTTCTGGGACCTTGAATTTTGTTATTTAAGTAAATTTAAACTTTTTTATCACTCTGGTGTAAAATGGCAGACAATAAACCAACTGAAGAACATTTATGTCATTGCATGCTGTTTCATTTTCGATCGGGTGTGAATACAACGAAAAAAAATTATGATGTGTATAGAGACGTATTGAAGGTCAATAAGTGCCAACGTTGGTTTAGAAAATAATTAAATTATAAATTAAAATTAATAAATAATATTTATTAAACCAGAACGTTTTTGGCTCTTTATTGATGGCACCACGCAACATGATGGCGCGTGATTTGCAGTATTAAAAAATTAATTCTGGTACTTTCAGCGATTCAATCAAGCTGAAATTCTATATATAGCAGTTTTATACAATTTTTAATCATGTGAAAAATTATCAAACATATATCTTTATTTTTACGGTCACTTTAGAAGAAAATAAATCAAAACGTTGTAGGTAATGACCCTCTTCCGGTTGAGCTACATTTCTCAAAAGTTGATAGAAAACTATGAATTTTGAATAATGCCCATGTACCAAATTTCATCATTCTATCTCAAACCGTTTTTGCTTAATCTTAGTTACATACATACACAAACACACACACTCACACACACATACATCTTTCTCAACATTAGTGAAAATGATTCAGGAACCTTCAAAACTTATAAAAACATCAAAATCCCAACATCGATAATTTTCGTGATCTCAATACTATCTCTGGCGAGATAGTAATAAGGGAACCAAACTGGGAGGTTTTACCACATCCTCCAAATTCACCGAATATAGGAGCATTCCGATCCATGGAACATTATCTGAAAAATAAAAACTTCAAAAATGAAGATGATGTTCGAACTCACCTAGCAGAATATTTTTCTTCGAAAGAAGCAATATTTTATGAACAGGGAATTGAAACCCTACCATCAAGATGGCAAAAGGTCCTTGATAAAGATGGAAATTATATAATCGCGATTAAAGTTAAAATTAAACATAGTTAAATTCTCTTTTTTGTTGCCACTCAAATAATTGATTACTTACGGGTACCTCTAGTATAATGTATTTTGGAAATTAATTTATTTCAAATTGTGTGTGTCTGTCGGTTCTGTGCCTGGCCACAGCTCATATTTTTTTTCACTTATCTTTCATATATATATATATATATATATATATATATATATTGAAGGAGAGAAAGAGATAAAGTGATAGATATAGATATTTATTTCTATTTTTATTAAAAAATTTTGGTATTTTTTTTAATATCAATTGTTTATTTTCATTATATCTCAATTGTTTTTCAGTTTTTGCAGTTTGATATTTGTTATATGCTTTTGTTATTGTTCAAATTAGAAGCTTTTATATATATTGATTTTTTTTTTAAATAAACTTCCCTATTATAATTTTTTTCCTAACCAGTCTTTGTGTCTGGTTTGTAATTTTTTGTTTTTTATTTAGATTATTTTTGTTAGAATAAAATAAATTTTTCATTAATTTATTAATTTTTATGGATATAGCATCATTTATTTATATCATAATTATACACCGTTTAACATTTTGGAAATTAAAATGATTTTTTAATATCATTCTTTTAGAATCTAGCTTAATTATATTAATTATTTTAAATTTTTTTATAAACATAATTAATGTTAATCAATGTATTATTTAAAATTATTCAAGTAATTAAAACCCTCTATTTTCCTTATTATTATAATGTTAATATTTATATCTTGAAAAAAAAAAACAAGTATTCTAGTGGTAATTTTATGTTTATACTTTTATAGATTATGAGTGGATTATAGGAAAGGGAATAATAATAATTCATTGATTTCCAATTTTGATTGATTGGCAATTGTGTTCGCAAAGTTAACGGAAAACGAAAATTGATTTTCGTTATGGTTATTCACAATTGATTTCCAGGGTGTAGACATAAAAGAGAATGAGAATCAGAAATGGGTGTTAAAGGGGGTATGGTGGAGTAAGGTGAGGGAGGAAATGGCGGATTTGCTGTTTTGTCTGGCTCCGATGGGTTGGATCCTTCAACAAGTGGGTGATTCTCGTTCACCTCCCCATGGTTACAATCTCCAAGCCCATCTCAATGTAGAGAAAAAAAAGTGTAAAGACAAAAACACAAAGAAAAAAAAAAAAATACGGAGGTTTCACCTCGCATCAAGAATCGAGAATGGAAGTTAAGGGTGAGAACCGGCAACTCGAGTGGGGAAGAAGGAAAGTGTCAGTTAAAGTGTAAAAGAGTTAAAGAGGGTCAAATGACTTGAAGTATCGATATGCCCTTTCAATCTTAACAAAATCAATTCTTTCACCTTACTACATACAATTTCACCTTTATTAAAATTAAAAATGATTTGTACATAAAAAAGAATACCAAATATTTTTATTTATAAAACAAATTGGGGATATCATTCTCTTCTCTAGTATAAGGTGGGAAATTAAAAATATAAAGGTATAAAATTTTTTATGCATATATTGGACTAAATAACAAATATTTTTGTAAAAAATTTATTTCACCCCCTCACGATTTTCTACAAGAAAATTGTAAATATAATAATAAAAAAATAATTAAAATGTTTTAATATGATAAGATTTTTTCAATGTCATTTTTAGCAATTTTTTTTTTTATCCATTTGCATCACAATATTTTTATATACCTTTATTTGAATGAACATAGGCTATATTTTTTTCCGATATCTAATCCATAACTTTTAAATTTTTAAAAATGTATACACCTGTCCTCCGTTTTACACGGTACTTTTTTTTAACACGATTTCGATTTTACAGGGTTTATAAATTAACGGATATCAAATAAGCTAGAGTGTCTCCAATCGACTATTTCGTAATTTGAATTGGATTAAATAATATATATTATATTTAAATTATATTTAATTAATTATAAATTATAAATTAAAATTAATAAATAATATTTATTAAACCAGCGCATGTTTGGCTCTTTGTTGAAGCAACCACGTTACATACTAGCGCGTGATCTGCAGTGTTAAAAATTTAATTCTGGTACTTTCAGCGATTCAATCAAGCTGAAATTCTATATATAGCAGTTTTATACAATTTTTAATCATGTGAAAAACTATCAAACATATATCTTTATTTTTACAGTCACTTTAGAGGAAAAAAAATCAAAACGTTGTAGGTAATGACCCGCTTCCTGTTGAGCTACATTTCTGAAAAGTTAATAGAAAACTACGAATTTTGAATAATGCCCGTATACCAAATTGCATTATTCTAGCTCAAACCGTTTTTGCGTAATCTTTTCTACATACACACACACACACACACAGAAATTTTCTGTCTCTCAACCTTAGTGAAAATGATTTAGGAACCTTCAAAACGTATAAATACATCAAAATCTCGACATCGAAAATTTATATTCTTATATTTTTTGTTCCTAATATAGAATGAATTAAATTCTGTATAATGTACTTACATAAACTACCTAATAAAATAATAAAAGAATTAAAATATGATTGAATTATCCACATTTTAGTGTTTCTTGTTTTACACGGTTTTAAAATAGAAAATTTAAGATTTCGATTTACACGGTTTTGTTCGAAATCAATCTTCCGTGTAAAACGGGAGACAGGTATATAATGCTCCGGGTTATTCATTCAGAGCCTCTTGTGTCTCACAGAAGAAGTCGATTCATTTCGGAAAATGAATAAAATAAGATGACCTGTGGCCAGGTCCGAACCGACCGACGGTTTGAAGTAAATTAATTTCCAGCTACAGAAACAATTTCAAATAATTCTGATCAGCTAGTTATTTTTATTATGTTATATTCATTATATTTTTATATATTTTTTAAATAATATTTCTATCGAAAGTGAAAGAGAAATTATTTCTGTAAGTCATTAAATTTATTTTTAAACCAGTGAAATGAATACGCTGTTAATCATCACATCAATAGATATATAATTAAAAGAGAGTAAATAAAGCATTATAGCTGTCATCTAAGAAAGACTTTAATCATATATACTCAATATATTAATTAAGAGGCTTGAATTTAACTCAATGGATCTATTAAATAATTTAACTTTAACTTATATCTATATAAATATATGATTAAACTATAAAACATTTTTTATATTTTATTATTTTTTTATTTAAAATAAAAAGACTAATCATATTTTTTTCAAAACTAATCTAAATAAATAGTATTGTAATAATTAAATAAATTGGATTTGAATTGGAATGAAAAGCAATCACTCAGGGAGATAAGAGTAGATTTAGAGTATATTAAAATAGTTTTTTCGATGCATTTACGGGCCAAAGAAAAAGTTCACCGGGGAATGCGGAGACTAGATAACGAGGAATTGCATTACTATTATGTATATTCGAAAATAGTTAGAATCATAAAATCAGCAGGACACTTGGCAAAAAAAGAGGAGGAATGGTGCAAAATCTTTTCGAGAGGAACCTATTGGAAGAGTAAGGGCACGGAGGCAATACAATCTAGGAAGGGGCTTAAGATAGATGAAAGAGAATAGGAATTAGAATGGGGTGGCTCAGAGTAGGGTGATTTCGGGAAATGTGGTTAGTCAAGAACTTTCGAGTTCAACAGAGTACCAGAGATAGATAGATACGAGTAGCTACTGAAGTGAAATGCAATCTACAAAAATTTTGAGGAATCGGATGGAGGAGGATCTAAATCTTCTACCCGGCCATTTCCGAAACGGTCTCCTCCCAAATATATTTTTCGTAAGTATATCATCACCTATTCTGTCCTGTCTATCGTAACCTTCTTGATTTTATTACTCTAACTCTGTCTGCAGATGTATAGAGGTCATGCAATTCCTTGTTATGCAGCCTTCTCAACCTTTTTGGACCAAACGCCCCCTTTGTAAGACCCGCTACTTAATTCGCCCCCCTATAAATTTTTACAGATAAAAATTGCATGATAATCCCTAATATAAGGTAGGTACACTAGGCGATACTTAGAGCCATATTGAAAAATCGAGTTTCAGAACCTGATTGCAAAATCATCTGACTTTTTTAGAAACATATTGAAAAAAAGAGGAAATGTTTAAAAAGCCTGCTCGCAAAATCATCTTACCTTTTTTTTAGAGTTGAAAATGATTTCGCCCCCCAAAAATAATTTATCGCCCCCCAAAATCGTTTAGTCAAATAATCGCCCCCTTTAAGATGTCGTTCGCCCAGGTTGAGAATCACTGCTTTAGACCATAAATACTGCGAAGAATCCTATTTTCAAATAGTCTAAATCTACTCTTGTCTTCAAGGGTCATAAACCATGCTGCACATACTTACGATACAACCAACAAAATAATAGTTTTATATATTTTAATTTTGATATATTTAATATTTTCTATTCATTACTCTTCATGTATAATCCTTAGAATTAACAAATATGATCTATGATAACTCCAATTCAACTTCAGGGATCTCATTAAATATGTTTGAAAGGTAGATTAGAGAATTGACCCTTTCAATGTAGACAGATTATAATGTTCAAAACATGTTGTAATTATATTTGAACAAAATCTCGTTAAAGATGAATAGCAATTAAGAAGGAGAAAACGGAAGATGAAAATCACAAATTAAAGATAATAACAAATATAATATAATTAAAATGATTTTTCTAATTCAGTAGAGTCTTAGTTAACGAAAATGACTGGGGGCTAAAAAAAATCTTGGATTATAAAAAATTCTGTTAAATTACTCTAAATAAAATAATTGGAAAAGTTTTTAAACTTAAATTAAATTAAAATTAGGAAATTAATTTTGAATTAAAACTAAGGGTGAAATTTTAAGTTGATCAATTTTTTACTTTTTTCCCATTCCTTTTATTAAATAAAAATAATTTTTGATTTAAATAAAAAAAAACAAGTTTTTCTCTTCTCTTATATTTTAAAATTAAATTTTAATGAATAAAGAAATTTTTTTTATTATTAGATAGTTATTCCAATCAATAATTTGTATCCTGAGGATCCTCAAAATCAAAAAATAGAAAAATACTGCTCTAATTTACATAAATCACCCCATTGCGGGAAAATTTTTAAATTGTGCATTGAAAATAACTTTCATCTATATCTATAGTATTTCGGCAATTTTTTAAGCCTGATGAGTCAAAAGTTACAATTTAAAAAAATTTCAAATTTTTAAAAAGACACTAACTTTGTTTCAAATTTTATTGTATTTAATTAGAAATGGAATATAGATTTGATTTTTGATTTAAAATAAATAAACTTACTCTTCTATTTGAAATATATTTTTTTGCAATATAATATTTTGAGTTTTGAAAATAAAATAATATAATTATTAGTAATTGCGCATGGGACTGGAGAGCCACATTTTGACCTTGAAAGAGCCATATGCGGCTCGCGAGCCTCAGGTTGGTATATCTTTGGTATAGAAAAAACGAAATAAAACAAAAATTTAAAAGGTTTCCGAGTTGTCTGAATAAACAAGCAAAACTATATTTCCATTTGTTTTGATTATTTTAAATCTTGAAAGTTTTATAGACTTAGCTAGTTAAAAATATTAATTTTTACCGACCGACGATAGTAAGGGAGGTATTGTTTTCACACCAAATTTCACATGTGGAGATTTTTACATATCTCCACGAATCATGCATTTTCTTAACAGAAAAAAGTATTTTTAGCATGATGTTTGTCCGTCCGTCCGTCTGTCCGTCCGTATAGATGTGTACAGCCTGAACGGCTCAACGGATTTTGATGAAATTTGGTATATTTACTTAATGCATCAGTGGGATGAATTGATCAACTTTTGGTGCAAATCCGGAAACCGGAAGTGGTAGTATTAGTGATCGACGATAGAAAGGGAAGGGTTATTTTCACACCAAATTTCACATGAGGAGATTTTTTACATATCATCACAAATCATTCACTTTGCATTGATTTTATACTCGAGAAAAATCATCTTTATTAGTTTTTTCTTAATTAAAATTATATGACGCCATCCAGTCATTCATGACGTCACAGCCTGGTCTTACATATATATTATAAATAAAATAAAATTAAAACTATTTAAGTTATATTCATATCTGTTTTTTATTACATTAATAGATACATTAAAATTATTTGAAATTGTTTCTGTAGCTGGAAATTAATTTATTTCAAACCGTCGGTCGGTTCGGACCTGGCCACAGGTCAACTTATTTTATTTTTATAAATAAAGTGATTTATACATAATAAAATGTTCCGAGATTCTAATATGTATTTTTTCTTCTCAGAATATATTTTATATATACGTATATTGTATTTTGTAAGTTTCTTTATCTGTCTTGGAGATTAGATTCAAATTGATTGTGACATATAATATTTATAATCGTTTCCGTTGTCGATAACAATTTTCAAAGACTATTTTACATATATTATAAAAAAAGAGAGAATGACATTATGTACAGTAGCGAGTATATGAAAAAAATTTAATATTATTTAATATAATATAAAGACATAACGAAAAAGATTTGAGTTTGTCCCTTGGGGCAGAGGAATGGAGCGATAAAAAAACCCAGAAATGGTTGCTTCTCAATTCAATATTGCTCGGGAAATAAATAAGACACGAAATCAAGCTGGAAACGGGATTAAAGTCAATCGGAACATTGTAAAAAAACAAATAAAAAAAAACAAAAAGGAAATAAAAGATGAAAAAAACAATTAGTGAGTGAGGAAAAGATTTTTTTTTTAATGAGATATCGTGGAATGTTCAAAAATCCTAAATATCTCACTGAGAAAATTCAATGGTAAGAAACTAAAGCATTTATAGAAATTGAAATATTAAACATGATAAAGAACATCAAGAAAAAATTTTCTGGAGTAAATATTCATCATTCTTTAAGTTATGCAAATGAATCTTAAATGAAAATAACTATAAATAAATAATTTTTTCTAGATTATGATGACTGTTTATTTTTATTGGGAAATTTTTACAAAGTAATTTTCCTTTATAGTAAGATTTATATAACAACGGTGGCCAAACCGTGGCTCGCGAGCCACGTGTGGCTCTTTTTGAGTTTATTGTGGCTAAATTAAAAAATTTAAAGTTATCACAATTTAGAATTTACATATATTAAATTGGAAAAAGGCTACGTCATGACACATATTTATTTACATATAATTATTTAAAGGAAATTTAAAATTTAGTTATTTCTGTAAATTTTAAAAACTGTGTTGTAAAATGTATCCGATCTATCCCACCTCTGTCTACTTTATTACAATAGCAACAGCAGAACTATTGCATGGGGGCGTACGACTTATTATTAATATAATTAGGTATTTTAAGCTTGCACGTATTCGTAATTTTTGCTTCTGTGACTACGAACCCCCACCCCCCAAAAAAGTAACACTTTTTTTAAATCTGGCTCTTAAACATTTTCGATTTTTTCAATATGGCTCTAAGTATCACAAGTGTGGTCACCCCTGTTATATAACATTACAAGGTAAAAAAAATTATAAAATAATTATTTCATATTTATATATATATCTATTTATCTGTGGTCCTACGGAACTCAAGTTTTTAACCACCACAAGCACACTCCTTCACTTCTCTTCCATCCAAATCTTATATTCTCTCATCTCATTAAACGTCACAATGCTATAATCAATAAAAACCTATTTTAGTTAATTTAATTTAATTAAAATCTTATTTGTTATTAACAATCGAGGCAATGAGGTAAATTTTATAAATATTTAACCAATTTTTACCTACCGACGATAGTAAGGGAGGTATTGTTATGTCTAAACTTAAATTAAATTCTTGATCTACTAACCGATCGGTTTTCCAACAAATACCTTTCTTGCCAGACTTTCCTCTTCCATTCTAGCCAGGAGTCCGACCATTGACTTTATGATTGAAGATGTATAAAGGTCATGCATTTTCTCGTTATGCAGTATCCGTCATTACCCTGATGACCTCTTTAGGCTTATAAATGCTACAAAGTACCCTATGTTCAAATTCTCTAAATCTATCTTCGTTTCTTAAAGTCATATATGATCTCACCTACATCATGTAAAATATTTGTTTTATATTTTTACTATCTCGCCAGAGATAGTATTGCGATCACGAAAATTTTCGATGTTGAGATTTTGATGTTTTTATACGTTTTGAAGGTTCCTGAATCATTTTCACTAAGGTTGAGAAAAATGTCTGTGTGTGTGTGTGTGTGTGTGTGTGTGTGTGTGTGTGTGTGTAGGCAAGATTACGCCAAAACGGTTTGAGCTAGAATGATGAAATTTGGTACATGGACATTATTCAAAATTCGTAGTTTTCTATCAACTTTTGAGAAATGTAGCTCAACCGGACGAGGGTCATTACCTACAACGTTTTGATTTTTTTTCCTCTAAAGTGACCGTAAAAATAAAGATATATGTTTGATAATTTTTCACATGATTAAAGATTGTATAAAACTGCTATATATAGAATTTCAGCTTGATTGATTCGCTGAAATTACCAGAATTAATTTTTTAACACTGCAATTCTCACGCGCCAACATGTGACGTGGTGCCATCAACAAAAAGCCAAACATGCGTTGGTTTAATATTTATTATTTATAATTTATAATTAATTAAATTTAATTTAAATATAATATATTATGTTATTTAATCCATTTCAAATTGCGAGATAGTCGAGTGGAGACACTCCAGCTAATTTAATTTTGTTATCCTAGGATAACAAATTTTGAAGAAATGAAGAAAAGAAAAGGATATGGAATTTTAAAGGTGAAAAAATCGATCTGTTAAGGTATTTGAAATTTATAAAAGAACTACTATTTCCTATCAAAAAATTCAATTTTGTTCACTATATATAATTTAAAAATTAAAAATGTAGAAAAATTTAAACACTTAGGTTCTATAATCACGAAGGATAATAATAAATCATGGTTGCAATCGAGTAATGCTGACTTATCTCGCCAAAATTATTATCTTACAGAATCAAAATTAAAATATATAAAACAATTACAATTTGTTGGTTGTATCGTAAGAATATGCGGCATGGTCTATGACCCTGGGAGGCGAGAGTGGATTTAGAGTATTTGAACAGAGGATTCTTCGCAGTATTTAAGAAAGTTGAGGTCACCCGAGAATAACGAAGACTGCAGAACAAGGAATTGCATGACCTCTATGCATCTGCAGACATAGTTAGAGTAATAAAATCAAGAAGGTTGCGATGGACAGGTCTCATCAATAATGGGTGATGACACTCTAGCAAAAAATATATTTGTAGGGAGACTGGTTGGGCAACAAGGACGCTGTGGGTGGATAAAGTAGGAGAAATGGGAGAAGATAGGAATTGGATGAGTGTAGCTCAGAATAGGGGTACTTAGAGGAATCTGGTTGCTGCAACCAAGAACTTTCGAGTTCACTATGACCACAGAGATTGATACATATATATAAATATATATCCCTAAATGTAATAAGTAGTTACAAAAATAAAAAAAACATATATTTCAAACTACTACTTACTTGATAATTAAAATATCGCCATATTTTTAATTTGAATGCACCGCTAATTTTTGTTCGTTTAAGAGGCGTAGGAGAATAATAATATTAATGATATTCTTCTAAAACTCTTTTTTTCACAACCCAAAATTGATGGCGCATTAAACGTGGCGATACTTTAATTAACAAAAACCTATTTTGGTTATTTATATCTTAATTTAATTACAATCTTGTTTCGTAAGTATATATAAAAAATAATATTTTTATTAATAATCTTAATCACTTTTTGGATTAAATATAAATTTTCTAAACATCACATTGATCTCTCATTTTTATTTTTCAAATTAAATTAAATTAGTTTTTGGTATAAATTAGTATGAAACTGTCGTAGAAATCATTTGTGCCTTGGTCAAAATGAATTAGACAATTTTATATGATGGTAAAAGGTATCAGCTGGTTACTCCTTGTGATCAACTCAAGTGTGGTCTCTAATTATCGCCTAGACACAATAGCGTGCGGATTACGACTTATCACTCATAGTTCAGCATTTGGGGATTAATTCGATTTATATTATAGTCTACCGAGGCAAACTGAACGTGCTTGAATAGGAAACAAACGAACGAACAGATTGTCACGTCTTAATTATAACACCGGGTTTGTTTCACTTTGGTGCTTGCTTTGTAATCATCATAAGAAATATTTATTCTTCGTTTTTTTTTTTTTCATTTTTTGTTAATTTAACAAGATGAAGTTATGATGTCAAACAAAAACAGACAAAATTAGTTGGAAAAAGAAAAAAAAATGTTTTTGTTAAGAACACAATATACCTATGTAATGAAAGAATATTATAAATATATTTAAAAAAAGTAAATAAAATAAAATATATTTAGAAAAATTATGATAAAGAACAAAATATACCTAATTCATAATAAAAAGATTTAAATTACTCTTAAGAATGATTTAGGTTTTTTACGATAGTAAGGGAGGTATTGTTTTCACACCAAATTTCACATGTGGAGATTTTTACATATCTCCACGAATCATGCATTTTCTTAACAGAAAAAAGTATTTTTAGCATGATGTCTGTCCGTCCGTCCGTCCGTCCGTCCGTATAGATGTGTACAGCCTGAAAGCTCAACCGATTTTGATGAAATTTGGTATATTTACTAAATGCATCAGTGGGATGAATTGATCAACTTTTGGTGCAAATCCGGAAACCGGAAGTGGTAGTATTAGCGATCGGCGATAGGAAGGGAAGGGTTATTTTCACACCAAATTTCACATGAAGAGATTTTTTTATATATCACCACGAATCATGCAGTTTGTATTGGTTTTATCCTCGGGAAAATCATATTTATTAGTTTTTTCTTGATTTAAAATTATATGACGTCATCCAGCCATTCATGACGTCACAGCCTGGTCTTGCATATATATTATAAATAAAATAAAATTAAAAATGTTTATATTTATTATTTATGTATCCATATCTGTTTTTTTTTATTGATGTTTTAAGTTAAAAACCATAATTCAACTTCATAATATTCAACTTCACAAAAAGTGATATCGTTGAGGAAGTTGATATTTCATTCAGTCATTCTCTTTTCGATCAGAGATATAATATAACCTTTAGGGTTTTCATATTCAACATTATAAAATAAAAAATTGTATTATTTCATAAAATAAAATGAAATTTTCATCAATCATGTTTTATTAAAAAATATATGAGTTCTTCATTAAAAATGTCTTGGGAATTTCTTGTATCTTCTTATATTGAATATTTTATTAGTTTTTATATATTATTCAATGTTTGACACAATTAGTAAGAAATAAAAAAAAACAACACAATAAAAAAATTCAATTCAATTGTTTTTATTTTTTTAACTTCACTTTTCTGTCTGTTTGTAATGTTAATAATTTGTAATTGGATTTTAACCCACTTCTAGATGAGCGGTTTTGCTCAAATTGAGACGTATATTGAAAGTCGATGACATTGCAATAATCAAAAAAAAAAATATTTTGCATTTTTCAAAAATACAGATTTTTAAAAATTGTGAATTTAAATGATTGATGTTAATACAATATTATATTTAGATTTATATTTACAATTTTTTTATATATTTTATATTTTCAATACATTTTCTAAACAATGTACTTGTTAATTGTGTTGTTCTATAATTCCGAAAAGAACTCAGTGCCGCATAGTATACGGCAGTTTGCCGATGGCTTAATAAACCACTTGCATAATCAATGTCATCTAAAAAAGGCCTAGAAACTTCACGAAGAATTTAATATATGTTCGAGAATAACAGATTTAAATAGTAGTCAATAGCGTAATGTTTTACATCTGGCAAGCAACAAAAAATATTAAAAAAAACTAAAAACTTGAAATTAGGCGCATATAATAATATTAAATTTTTTACCCACTACTTATGTTTATATGGACCCACGCTTTTTTGTTGGGCATATGTAAAGGATAAAATTCAAGGTTTAATAAATATTTTATTTTTCATTTTTTTTTATATGGCAAAAGCGTGTATATTAAAAATTGTTTTTTATTAATTTATTTGTATTTATAAACGCGGTAAATATCATTTCAATTTAATTACAGAGTTTAAACTGTATTAAAAAACAGTAGAATAAAATGAACGGAGAGAGTGTAGATTCGACTAGGTATGCAAAATAGGCTCCACAAGTTCAAGTCTAAGAAATGAGCGTCGAAAGCACAAAACTACTCAGCTCATACATTTTATCTAAGCTCAGAGATGACGTTACACATGTTAAACTGCGCAGTTAAACTGACTAAAGTGTGGCGACAGCATAAGGATAGAATTCACTGAAAAACAAACTAAATAAAATAAATATATTGGATAAATAAACTTTCCTCATCTAATTATTAATAGAATATAGAATTAATAAAATATTGTTTAAGATAAAAATTGTATATCAATAAATAACCATAATATATAATTAACGTACATTATAATATTATGATTTGGTATTAACTTAATTTGGTACTAACTTTAGAATTAACAAGTTAGAAATATTATAAAATATTTATTCATGTTCAGTGACAAGAACTAAATTAATAACTCAAATAATCTATTATAAATAGTGTTTTATTGAATTCGATTCATCATTGAGCATCAGGTGGACTTCAACAAGAATTTAAATAAACAAGTCCCGTTTACCCAACTACATAATTGCTAAATTCAAGTGTTTTATTTTTCACAATTTATAATTTAAGTATTAATAACATTTGTAAAGTAAAAGAATTGTTTAGGAAGTGTTTCATGTATATCCATTTCGTTTCATTGTTTTGATGGTAGAATTTAATATCTAACAGTTCCAAAAAATGTAATGAATGATATAGAATCATTCTGTTGGTCATTCATAAACATTAAAATAAATGGCAGTATTCCAGGGATGTTGGTATACTCTGGATTTATTTAAGACAAGTTCTTTTATCTTGCTTTACAAAAATAAAAAGTAGATTCTTAAGGTTTAAGGAGGAATTAAAGAGAAAAAGAAATAAAGATATAACTTAGATTTAAAATGAAAGTTTATGATATTTTTATTTTATTTATTAATTAAACTTTAATCCATATTCTTTTTTAATTAGAATTTGATGAAATTTTAAAAACATTAAATTTAATTTCCTAGTCAATGAAAAATCTGGAGTGTCCCGTCTCGACTATCACGCAAATTTGAATTGGATTAAATAACATATTATATTTAAATTAAATTAAATTAATTAAATTATAAATTAAAATTAATAAATAATATTTATTAAACCAGAACGTCTTTGGCTCTCTGTTGATGGCCTCACGCAACGCGATGGCGCGTGATTTGCAGTGTTAAAAAATTAATTCCGGTACTTTCAGCGATTCAATCTAGCTGAAATTCTATATATAGTAGTTTTATACAATTTTTAATCATGTAAAAAATTATCAAACATATATATTTATTTTTACGGGCATTTAGAGTAAAAAAAATCAAAACGTGGTAGGTAATGACTCACTTCCGAAAGGGCTACATTTCTCAAAAGTTGATAGAAAAATTCGAATTTTGAATAATGCCCGTATACCAAATTTCATTATTCTAGCTCAAACCGTTTATGTGTAATCTTGTCTACATACACACACAGAGAGAGAGAGAGAGAGACAGACATTTTTCTCAACCTTAGTGAAAATGATTCAGGAACCTTCAAAACGTATAAAAACATCAAAATTTCGATATCGAAAATTTTCGTGATCTGGCAAGATAGTAAAAAAGGTTGAGGCTTGAATGGATAAAAAAAGAAATTCTTAGAAAGTTTACTTATAGTTTATTTGTCTAAAAACGAGCTGTGTGTTCGTATATCAATGAGTTGACATTTTAATGGAATGGAAATTGGATAGAGTTGGAAGAGAATCTAGACGACCGAAGGAGTATGGTTGCATAATCAAGAACTTTCGTCTACAAATGTCGATGTCTACCCAATTCTAATCCTTTTCAAATTCCCTTATATCTTTTTATTTTTTTATTTTTTTTATTATTAGTCCATTGCCTACTTGAACTAATACCCATTGGTACAAACCTTCCTTCACTTACTTGATTACTTGATAATTATTGATTTTATAGCTAGAGTAGTCAGTGTATTTATATGTTAGGGCTTTTGGATTTATATATGAAATTTAATTTATTTAAATTAATATTTAATTATATTATTTGAAATATTTATATAACATATAATGTATGCAATATTTTATAAAATTTAATGATTATAATAATTTTTGAAACCTTTAAAACAAATAATTATGTATTTCAGTTGTCCAATAATATATATGTAAATTAATATTATTTAAAATATATAATTTATTCAAATAAAAAAAAAATTAAATTTATAATCAATCAAAAAAACATCTGGGAATGCTAGGAAGCATTACTATCAATGAACTTTTATTCATATTTATCACAAAATTGCATAAATAATTCCAATTTATATGATCTTAATATATTGTGGGAATTAGATAAATAATGTAGAGAGCAAAAAATATTTAAAATTAGATATTTATTTAAATGAAATAAAATTATTTAATTTACAGAATCAAAATGTAATTTTATATATAATTACAATATATAAATATAAATTTTAAAATTAAATGTTTAAATAATAATGGAATAATAAGTTTTTACAATAATAATGAGACATATTTATAATACTTTACTTAATATTTTATCTTCACTGGTATTTGGTAGTATGACATTACCAGTTTCAAACCAAGTTATTAATGTAATTATTATAATTATAATGATACGATAGAAGATGTGCTGAAAACATCGCTTATTTATAATTATGCGCTGAAAATATGGGAAATTTCCAACTTGGACCGCCGATTTGACCATCTTCCCAACCGAATTTTAAAAAAACCAAGACCACTTTACAATTACACTTTTTTAAGCTCTACTCGAAATCAAAATCAAAATTTAAAAAATCGAATTTTTTTGGCGACAGACACACAGATATATAGATTTTATAAACGAACTAAAAGTTCGTTGAAAATCCTTTGATCATTTATCAGTAAAAATCAATAAAATTTGTTATGTTATCGATATAGAATGAAAAAAAAAATAAAAATAAATGAATTGCCAATGGTTTGTTTATTATCTCTCTAAAATCTATATAGAAATATAATTAGAATACACATTTATATATATATATATATATATATATATATGTAATAAAAGTAGAATGAGTTGATGTATATACCATCATCAATTCGTCGACTTTTTTTTATTAAAAAAAATAAATAAATGGTCATGAATACCAATGAAAATGATTTCATTGAACATTTAAAAAAAAATTAATTCTATTTCCAATAGTTTTTTTTAATGAAAATAATTCTTTCTAATATAGATATTTTATTTAAAAATAGTGAAAAATTTTAAAAATTATAATTGTAAAATTTAGTAAATTTTAAAAAATTCTAAAATAAAAATTTGTTTATTTTATATTAATCTATATTATTCAAATGAAAAACAATAAAAATAAAAAATATTATTAAAATCGATCAACAGAGAATTAAAATTACCATCATTAATTAATTCACAATTTTAAATATATAGTTATATCTTTTGTCTCAATAGATGAAATGAATCTTATCTTATTATATTAGCAAAAATTGTATATATATATATATATATATATATATATAAATTTAATAATTAAAAAAGTTGTTTATTTGCTGAATCGCCTTTATTAGTATTTTCTTAATTTAAAATAGTAAATTTATATGATGTCAGTAATTAAGTCATTAATATTGAAATTTGGCTCTTTAATTGATACTGATATTATTTTATATTTAAAATATTTTAAAATTTTTTATTTAATTCCAATATAAAATTAAAACATTTATTTTAATAATATTATAAAATAAAATTACGAAATATATTTATCATTTCCCCATACAAAAAATAAATAAAGTTGAATAAATTGTTGAATAAAGTTGATCTAATATTAATAATATTAAATAATTATATTATATTAATTAAAATGTTTTTTAGATTAAATTATAAATAAAATAAATGATATTTATGATTATTATAAATAAAAAGAAAAAAATATAACCTCCTTTCTTAATCCCCCTTTTTAATTAAAATATAGACAAGTACAGGTGTCAATATAATTTCAGATTATTATCAGAAGTAATCCTTGGTCGAAACAGTATATAAGCTATTGTTACTTTGAAAAATATAAAATTGAAGTCATCTAATTATAACAACATATATATATATATATATATATATATAATATAAATAATAACTAATATTTTATCAAGTAAATTTGAATATATTTTTCATCTTGAAATGAAAATCAAGTTAATTTAATTAATTTGTATCATTTTAGGAAATAAATTTTTGATAGGTCATTTTTCGAAAACCCATTTAAAAAAATTGTAAAATTTTTAAATTTTATAATAATAAATTGTGTAAATTTGTTAAAGAGTCGAGCGATAGCTCGGTGTTCAGGTACTATATATTAAACATACAAATAATACATATATAGAGTATATATTTCTCCCCTCAAAAGATAAATTAGAAAATTATTTATTTATAAAAATAAATTATCAATGTAATTAATATTAAAGTAAAATAAAAAAAAACAAATGATGAAAAAAATTTCGAATTCATTAAAATATATTAATGGCAGAGCTTTTAATTTGGCAAATTTTAGATTCAAAGCAATTATATTAAGTTGATTCTTTAATCTCCTTGAATATGATATTCATGAATCTGGCATATTTCTTCTTCCATTCGGATAACCCTATTTACTACTCCTTGTCTTCCCCACATCCATTTTAGCCCTCTCTCAATTTGACTTTATATTCATCTTCAAAAGAGAAACACAGTATAATATAGGTATATATACGAATATTGATTATGACGATTACTATTCATAATATTAAACGATAAGGAACGTGACAAGTACTTCATGTATGAATGATCATTTTTTTGGAAATTTATTGAGCGAAGAATAAACTTTTAAATTTTTTCTTTAAAATAATTCTTAATATGTTTTTAAATAAATATAAAACTCATTTTATTATATAAAGGGTGTTTTTTCGAGGTATTGAACTTTAAGTTGGCAATACTGTTCAAGTTGACGACCGATTTAACAGCTGTCAAGTGATTTATTCTCAGTTTGGTTTGGCAATTCATCATGAATAGACTCACGCCTGAACAACGCTTGCAAATAGTGCAATTTTATTTCGAAAATAATGGTTCTGTGCGGAATACGTATCGTGCACTATGTCCATTTTATCTTCGACAAAATCATCCATCAGAGCAGTTAATTCGATTAACCATGAAACGTTTTCGCACCACGTTTACTCTTATTGATAACTCGCATCCCCAGAGACGCCGTACGGTGCGTACAGAAGAAGCTATTGCTACTGTAGAGCCAGAACGTTACAGTCAATGGTGATCGCTATAGAGCCATGATTACTTTTTCATTCCTGAATTGAACAACTATGATATCCAGGAACTGTGGTTCCAACAAGACGGCGCAACATATCACACAGCTCGTGCCACAATCGATTTATTGAAAGACAAGTTTGGTGACCGCCTAATTTCACGTTTTGACCTGTGAATTGAATCCAAGATCTTGTGATTTAACACTGCTAGACTACTTTCTTTGGGGCTATGTAAAGTCATTGGTCTATGCGGATAAGCCACAAACGCTTGACCATTTGGAAGACAACATTCGCCGTGTTATTGCCGATATCCGGCCACAAATGTTGGAAAAAGTTATCGAAAATTGGACGTCCAGATTGGACTACATCCGAGCCAGCCGTGGTGGTCATATGCCAGAAATCATATATAAAATGTAATGCCACAAGATTATCTTTCGTATAAATAAAATTCATGTCAATCGAATAATCCATCGTTGTTTTATTGCAATTTAAAGTTCTACACCTCTAAAAGAAACACCCTTTATTTATTTATTTTTTAATAGAAAATTATTATAATTGAACTATTATACTATTAAAATATGTACCTAATTTGTTTAATAAATAATCCAATGAACTAAAGACTTTCAAATAGATCTTTCAAGTTCAAATACCAAGAGAATAAACAACATATTTTTTTACTTATAATTAATTTCAGATGAATAATTTTATTTATATTACCTTACTATAAAAATATTTATTTGAAAAAGAGAAGTTAGATGCTGGAGGGAAAATAATATATTTGCTTATCTGCATCGGTTACTTTTATCTAACCAATTTTAAAGACAAATGGACTAGTTATTTAGTTAAATAATATTTACAAGCGTTACCGCGAATTTGAACTGCTCTGATAGTAAGTATCGCTCTCTTCTCCAGGTACAAATAAAATAAAAAAATGATCAATTCTTTTCATTGGAAATTTTCACAAGTGTATAAAATAATGTTTATTAAAAAATATAACTTTTATTTACATTATTACTTGTATTATAGAGATTAATAAAGGTTTACATTTATTAAACTTTTCCATTTGTTATTTTAAAAATTATTAAAAAAAACATTATTATTAAATAATATTTCAATATAAAAATTATTTAAATACTTTATTAAATATTAATTTAGGTTTTTTTTTAAAAAAAACATTATATATATACAGTGGCGGATCAAGTTGATTGGGGGCCCCGGGCGGTAAAATTGAAATGGGCCCTCTGTTATTTACAATTATAATTGAAAGACAAATTTTGTTTATATTATAATTTAGGCTGTTTTATACTTACTTATAGTACTTATGTAAAAATAATAATTTACTGTGGTCGCCGAGACCCAAAATTGATTATTTTTTCTTAAGTTAGTCGGGGTTCAAACATGACCGAATAAAGATCTGTTGTTCAATAAAGATAAGTATAAATATAAGTATAAAACTGCCTAAATAGATCTGTATCAAGAATAACTTGTTGTTGTATCCATAAACTCAACAGTTTTTTTTTAATTTTTTTTAAGGAAATATTTTTATTTAGGTTCGGGTTAACAAGGGGGCCCCTTTCAATACTTTGTATGGGAATATATTATAGCATTAATGAAGACTTAATTTCTTGGCTATAATCTTTTGGAATTAATTTTATTTTTAAAAATTAATTTCTGTATAAGTAAATCTTACGGCTTACTTATTTGATAACATTATTTGGTGTTTCAATTTATTAAACCTATCCGATTCCATAATTATAGATATTCAAATTTTCACGGGGTGTTATTTTTACCACCTGGAATTTCTCTTTGCTTAAATTGTTCATATTAATATAATAAATCATTATTATATTTAATGGTTCGTACTCTTTTTCTTATTATTTTACTTGGTAATTTTTCTAGTAAACGCATTATCGTGGATTTGGATAATACTTTATCAGTGGGTTCCTTTTGCAATTCGAAATAAACTTTTCTTATGAAATATTTTCGGACCTCTTCTAGTTTACAAGATTAAAATTTGCATATAAATCCATTGATATTCTATTTAATTAGCATGTTTTATCTGTTTGACTACCAGAGGGCGCGCACTAACTTTCTGTTTTTATAAGTGAATAACTAGTGAATTAGTCAATAAAATATTACTTAATGGCACATTTCGACGTTCATAACTAATCTGTCAAACTTAAAAAATCTTTATTTTAATAATTTTTATCTCGTAAGCTAGTAGAAGAGGCCTTCTACTTTATTTTATTAAATTACTCGTTCTTTTAATTAAAACCAACATCAATTGTCAATTTAATCCTTTACCATTTAAATTAGATCATTATTATTGTATCATTATTTGCCGGATCCCTTCCAATTTTCTTTAACGAAGTCAGATATCCTTATCCATTCATAATTTTATAGATTACATATTTTCTAAAAAATATTGCTGGCGACCTACACGGTTAATTCCATATTCATATTTATTTAACTTCCCTTTTAAATAATTTTCACTTTTTACCTGTGAATCTTATTGTCTTTTTATACTTTAGTTTACAGTTGTTTTTCCAAAATTTCTTTCATTTACTCTGTCGTCCCTTTCTCCGCCCCCCCCCCCCCCCAATTTCTTTTCAGAGAGAGAGATAGAGAGAGAAAATCTCTGCAATATTCTATATTTTCTAATTCAATTATATTTTAGTCGCATTGAACGATTCAAATTTATGATAATAGAAATCCCTATCCAATTATTTTATTTCATTCTTTAATACCAATACTCGAGTATAAAACCCTTTTATTTATTTGACATTCGAAGCAAGATGAAATTAAAATAATGATTACTTCTGAGATTAAATAAATTCTAAGATTCCATAAATCTTGACCCACTTTAATTTTTAGTTTTAATAGTTTTGAGATATATGTAAAATATCGTTAAAAAATAAATATAATATAAAATAAATTAAAATATATAAATGTGGTTTCTCGTTTATATTCTATTTTCACTATTTTTGGCGATTGTTCAGGTTATTTATGTTAAGTGAAAAAAGTAAAAAAAAAATATAGTAAAATTTTGGCATTTGGCCAATATAGTTGGAAAAGATTTAGTAATAAATGTGAGCACTTGGTACTATTCACCAGAGGAATTATTTAAAGATACTGAATAGATCAAGACATAGACGAATGAGTAAGAAAACTAACACAAAAATATATGGATTTATAAAAAAAAATAATTGAAATGTTCAAATTTCTTTGTGGAATTTACGAATGCATTAAAATCCCTTTAGACATATACGCTTGGATGTCTAAAGTATTTTAAAATAAAAAAAATTGGAATGATTCACATTAAAAAACAACGAAAAAAAATTTCCTATATATATGTGATTGGAGTTTCTTTTTTGAGCAATGCAGCAGCTAGATTGAATTTTTACTGAAATTTTTAGGAAAAACTTTTTTTTAAAAAATAAATTAATTAACAGCAAGTAACTCACTATTTCCATTGACTCTATCTATAATAAATAATTTAATCGATTTATATAAGAGAATTAATATTAACATGTGTAATATGATATAATTTATAGTATATAAAATCATCAATATATAAACAAGATTTTATTATAATTTAATATATCCAATAACTTTAAAATGAGAAATGAAAAACCCGGCATTTCCGATAGAACAATTTTAATATTACGAGGGTAGGTCAATAAGTCCGTAACTTTTTGAATTTTCTGTCTCTTAAATAAAATGGTAACATTACTCCTGTCAGCAAGCCAATATCATCTGACATCCATTAATAGCAGAATACCTCATGATTTGAGAAGAAAATGGAAAAAAGTGAATTTTCATAAAAATCCATGAATTGGGATACGAATAGCTCACTCATCCGCCCTATTCTCCGGATAAAGACCCGAGTGACTATTTCTTGTTTCCAAATCTGAAGAAATGGTTGGAAATGGAATGAGATTTGACTCCAACAATGAAATAATCTCACAAACAAATCTATTTTGATGTATGAATCTTATTTTTTGTAAGGGATAAAAACATTGGAGAAACGTTGGATGAAGTAAATAGAGCTCAAAGAAGACTACGTTGAAAAATAAAATGATTTTTTATCTAAAAAAAATGTTTCATTTAAAAAGTCACGGACTTATTGACTTGCCCTTGTATAATAGAAAATTAAACCATCTTGAAGGGTGTTTTTAGATTAAAATTATGAAAGAGAATTTTACTAACTTAAGAAAATTTAACATTTATACCCAAATATATAATTATCATTTTTTTGACAATTAAATTAAAATTTAAATTGAATTATAGATTAATATAATAATACAATAATAATATGCAATAATAATTAATATAATTAGATAAAACTAAGGGATATGACGCGATTTTGAATATGACGTGTTTTCTATATTTTGAAAATTAATCCTTTTGGTGTGGGGAGGGATTGGAAGACGATAATAGTACCTATGGCTCCAGATGAAGCGTGTCTACCCTAGTTATAAGCGAACCGTCGAGGAAGGAAGATTTGTTTTGTTCGCCATCTTGAAGGTCAACAGATAGACTAGTAATTTGTTTTCTTTTTGTAAGTATAGTGTATTCTTCCTTTTGGTACAATCTTTAAAATTAATATTCAGACTTATATATTCACATATCTCTAATTGTTTATTATTTGCAAGTCTGTCTAAAATTGCGCCGAATGAGTGATATTGTGTGTGCGAGGGATATGGCGTTCGTCAGGCTTAACAGTGAAATATTAAACCCCCCAAACAATTTATTAAGATGAGGAAAATATTCATATTCCCAGAAGGGTGTAAATATATTATTTAAGTTGTATATTTTTTTGAATTCTTAAAACTCTTACCTAATTAAATATTTAAACATTTCAACTTATTGAGTTTTTATTTTTGTAATTTCCCATAAGCAATATCGCTCACACCGTCTTTGCAATATCCCCACTCCTGTTATGGATTTTGCCGAAAAGTTGGCCTTTTTTTATTTTTGTAAATTTTAGTAGTTCTTATTCTAAGAATATAAGAAAAAAAGCTGCAATTTTTACTACGAATACCTAATAGTTCTAACTAATATTAACACCAATAATCATGTCATAATAGGTTTTAGCGTTTGTTCGTCATATCCCTCGGTTTTACCTTATAGTAATTTCAATAAATAAACATTGCTGTCTTCAGATTAATCAAGTCATATGAGACAGACAGAGAGAAACTGACAATGATTAGTAGTTTGATTATAATAATAGATGAAAGCCTAAAATGTGAATATAAATGTCATCGAATTGAGAAGCGATACAGAAATAGAAGTTTTTTTTTATAAATTTTGAAATTATAATAATATTAATAATACAACATGAAGAATAAATGAATGTGTTATAAATTATGATATACATATGTGCTTATATAATAAATGTATAATATATATACTTTTGAAATGAAATATAAGAATAATAATGTTTTATTGATTTGGAAATTAAAATCGATAGCGAACAAGAGGAAAATCACCGAGCAAAATGATATCCTTATATTTCCTTCCTTGTCTACCTTTGCACGAACAACAAACTGCACACTCACACACAGAACGATAACATTGAAAGGGGTTAGTAAAGATACAAACTATTATATATAAATTAATATTTATATACAATAACTCATGTTGAATTAAAATATATTAATATCAATTATATAATTAATACATTAATAAAAAAAATATAATTTATTTTTTCAACCCTAATGATTTATTTTTTTTTTTATTTATTTATTTAAGGTAATGGCACCTATAGATGACATGGCACCTATAGATGACACTTTTGAATTTAAACTAAAAAAATAAGCAAATTTTAAAACATACGCGGAATTTTTTTTTTAAATGATAGTTTTGTTTTTCCACCACCTGAGATATCCTACAACAATACAATAAGTCGCCCTATTTTTTTTTAACTTGAAAAGCAGACCGGATCGTCAACAATTGATTTTTTCAACAAATCTTAAAGATAACCTTAAAGGTAAGTAATGTTCTTAATTAGTATTTTCTATTTTTATTTTCATATTCATCAGGAATTTAATAACTACATTATAAAATAGACTTAGTATAGATATAAATAACTTCAATTTAAACACCTAATTTTTAAAAGTATCTTTTTTATCAACCGTGTCATCTATAGGTGCCCCTAAAAATTGTTTTTCCTATAGATGACAGCAATGTCAGCTATAAGTAGGTTTTTAAAAAATTTGTCTATTATATTAATAGCTGTAAAGAGGAGATAATTTTATATAATTCAACCAAGTTGCATGTCTGAATTGATATGGGAACCTAAAGGTGACACTGTGTTTTATCTTATCATTGTCAGAAAATTTTTTTCCGTTCCAGAACTTCAAACACTATTTTTTTGAAAATTTTTTTAAATTACTCTGTTCTCAATGTATAATTAAAAATGAATAATTAAAAAAAGATTTGTTTAAAATCAATTTTTACCGACCGACGATAGTAAGGGAGGTATTGTTTTCACACCAAATTTCACATGTGGAGATTTTTACATATCTCCACGAATCATGCATTTTCTAAACAGAAAAAAGTATTTTTAGCATGATGTCTGTCCGTCCGTCTGTCCGTCCGTCCGTCCGTATAGATGTGTACAGCCTGAACGGCTCAACCGATTTTGATGAAATTTGGTATATTTACTTAATGCATCAGTGGGATGAATTGATCAACTTTTGGTGCAATTCCGGAAACCGGAAGTGGTAGTATTAGCGATCGACGATAGGAAGGAAAGGGTTATTTTCACACCAAAGGAGATTTTTTTATATATCACCACGAATCATGCACTTTGTATTGGTTTTATCCTCGAGAAAAATCATATTTATTAGTTTTTTCTTGATTTAAAATTATATGACGTCACCCAGCCATTCATGACGTCACATTCTGGTCTTACATATATATTATAAATAAAATAAAATTAAAAATATTTATGTTATATCCATATCTGTTTTTTATTACATTAATAGATATATTAAAATTATTTGAAATTGTTTCTGTAGCTGGAAATTAATTTATTTCAAACAGTCGGTCGGTTCGGACCTGGCCACAGGTCAACTTATTTATTTTATTATAATAATCAGCTAAAAATAAAATCAATCACAATAAATATTTCTAATGTATCATTATATGAAACCTGATTTATATAATTATTATTATAACTAAAGTTAAAGCAGCAACAAGGTGTTGGAAAGATGTTTTACTTTATAAATAAATAAGTTGAAGATAAAGAGAGCAAGCGAAGTGAAAAAAAGTAGATGTCATCTTTGGGTTCCATAATTGTCATCATTAGGTTCCACCAAAATTTTTAGTGTCATCTATAGGTGCCATTTGATTACTTTGAAAAAAAATTTCCTCTTAAACTCATATAAAAGTTTAAAATATTTATCCTGGTGATAAAAGGTAAGATAAGCAAAAGATTTTTTTGTGAGACGTATAGTTTCAGTTTTATAAAAGAAAATAGTGGCAAGAGCGCTTAAAATGTCATTTATTGGTGCCATTACCTTATTTTCATAAAACACGATTATAAAACTTAATTTTAATCTATGGATATAATAAATAATGGTTTTAATATATGTATATATAGGTACATGTATATATATTAATAATGTAGAGGCATATTTAAAGAAACACCTTTCTATAAAATGTCTTTGTTCTGATTATATTAAATTATTATTATTGAATTATAAATAATTTGCAATAATAATAAAATTAAAAATATTTATGAAAAATTAATAAAAAATGATAAGAACAATATTGAAATATATAAAAATCCGTTTTATAGTTTTATAATATTTTAATTATTTATGATAATACATATAATAATTTTACCTTATTCACATTAAAATTGAATAATTTAAAATAATAATAAATTATTTTTTCATAATAAAATTTTTAATACATTTTTGGAAAAATTATCGATTTTCGAAAGTGGACCCAGAGCAACCACATTCCTTCAACCGTAAGTTATATCCATACAACTCTTATTCTCTCCCAACTCCCTTACGTTCTTTTATAATGTTTTTCTAAAGTGTTCTTGTAAAATCAGTTAATTTTATTATAAAAAAAATTATATGTATTATTAAATAATAATTTAAATTTATTATTAGGTATAAATAATGAAATTTACTTTTCTTCTAGGAAATTCATATATATTTTTTATGTAAAAAATAAATAATTTTCAATGTAAATTGTTTAAGCCAAATCTAAATTTCACTTAATAATTTTCTATTAATATTATTCTACGTTTTTTGAATTATGAGACTAAGGTAACTGTTGAGGGTTCGGGTTGGTTCGGATAGGCTCGCTATGATTCGTATATGCTGAGAGGGATGGAAATTAGCTTGGCGTGGATGGGCTGGGAGACATATTGAATAACAGGCTTGAGGTTGACCGTCAAGACAACAGCTGAAAGACAACACGTTTCTCTACACAATATTGTATTAATATTCTTCATTCTTCAATATTCACATTTCAACATGTATATCAGGATTGTGTAATCGTAATGTATTATAAAATAACATATTTCAAATCGAAAAGGTATTTATTTAATATATATATACGAATGATTCGCTCAACGCTGGCTCAACTTACTGTGACGCCATTACGAACGATCATTCAATGCATTTATATCAGGCCTATTGGCTATTATCATATAACAGACCTCTTGATCATTACTATATACAATTAACATTTATAACAAACACACTCCTTTTCGTATGCATATAGCTTTCATCAACTGAATAATCTTCAGGGAGTTTTTTCCTTAGTTATACTAAGGTTTTCTCCCTTCTTGGGGCTAATAAATTCTTCAATATACACCCCAAATTGAGTATAATTATTTAATAATACCTATTCATATTTAATCCTTCTCCAAACATTTATTTTACAGTAAACAAAAAAAAAGGGTTTAAAACTGAAGCACGAGAATTAGGCTTAAGGACTAGTTTTCGACGAAACAAATGGTGCCTCCTGTGAGGTTATGGACTGATAATATCTAAGTACATACAACAAGATTAAAAATTGAAAAACATTTCAAAATCAGTGCCTGATCTCCATCAACATCGTGAAACGCAATTAAATAAAGATAAGTTACAAATTTAACTTATTAACAACATTGGGTCCTTTAATTCTATTATTTTAATTATTATCATTAAAATTATCATATTTAAATTTTCAATTCGAACAATTAATTCTTATAAAGATTAATAGCGATATATTCTTTAATTCCATTATTTAATTATTACCAAAATTATCAATTTTAAATTTTCAATTCGATCAATCAATTCTTATAAAGATTAATAACGCTATATTCTTTAATTCCATCATTTACTTATTATTATCAAAATTATAAATTTAAAATTTGTCAATTCCATCAATTAATTCTTATAAAGATTAACGACATTAAATATATCAATACATTATTAATTGGTATTTTTGTTATTATCATTAATTAATATTTCTGCTATTGATTGCTAATTATTGTTTTTTGAATACTCTTTTCTAATAATGGTATTACTAGAGTTATTCAAACATTTCAAAATTATACAAGAAATACTATAGTAACTATGGTTATTAAAACATTTCAGAATTAAACAAGAAATAGCAATTTTGCAATTTGCAAAGTTAACAAAACCTTCTTTATAGAACTCTCAAGGGTACAATATGTAAATATATGTATTGTATCAATTTTATTCATATACATTATACTAATTTTATCTATATAATTAGTATTTACGAATCGAACGATATGTTCATTAAATCCATTTGGTTATAGTATATCTGTATCCTCATGGCTATTCTACGAATCGAACGATATGTTCATTAAATCCATTTGGTTATAGTGTATCTGTATCCTCATGGCTATTCTACGAATCGAACGATATGTTCATTAAATCCATTTGGTTATGGTATATCTGTATCCTCATGGCTATTCTACGAATCGAACGATATGTTCATTAAATCCATTTGGTTATGGTGTATCTATATCCTCATGGCTATTCTATGAATCGAACGATATGTTCATTAAATCCATTTGGTTATGGTGTATCTATATCCTCATGGCTATCCTACGAATCGAACGATATGTTCATTAAATCCATTTGGTTATAGTATATCTGTATCCTCATGGCTATTCTACGAATCGAACGATATGTTCATTAAATCCATTTGGTTATAGTATATCTGTATCCTCATGGCTATTCTACGAATCGAACGATATGTTCATTAAATCCATTTGGTTATGGTGTATCTGTATCCTCATGGCTATTCTACGAGTCGAACGATATGTTCATTAAATCCATTCCACATCTATCTCCTCATGGTCTCCATACATATCATACTAATTAATTTTTATAATTAGTAAACTTTTCATGAGATACTTTTTACAATACATATCACTAATTTATTCATATAATTAGTATCTACCTTTTTCCGATATTTAATCATATACATTACACAAATTCATTCATTGTGAACCTACTTGACTATTCATTTATTACACCCAACTTCCTGGCTATCATACACCTTTTAAGTGTCTAACTTTCAACTCTCTCTCGATTGATCAACGCATGATGTTTATAAAATCCTCAAAACACTACCCATCATTTAACAATATCTCATAATGATACGTCTAGATGATTAGTCACACACAATCTCACGCGCGATTTATCTTAAACATCCCAGATTCCAATTAATGGTGAGTGCCATTATAATGATGCAGGATTCATCAGGTAATTTCATACCAGCTCAATCAGTGCACGATACCTGTGCGACTGCCAATTTCATTATTGAATCGTTAACACATAAATTTTAAATTCCCAAACAAACACGTTCTATAGTGGAATTTTGTGGATTGGACCGCGTATTGATGCTTGTTGTTGTGGGTTTGTTCGGGGGATGCGGGCGCGCGCGCGGCGCCTCGGTTGCCGCCCCCGCGGTCGCCTGGTGGCGATCAAGGGGGTGGCGGTCGGGGCGCTGTGTGTGTGCTTGTGTTCCTTGGATGGATTCGCGATGGCGGGTGTCGGTGTGTGGTTTGGTTTGCGGGGTTCCATTGTAAATAAAAACAACCACTAAAGCGTTGATAATTAAACATGTTCTATTCCTATAGGAGTAATTAATGGAATGCAAACTTTCTCAAAAAATCTAATACAAATAAAGGGCAAATCCATGAATAATAAATTCTAAAGATCACTATCCTTCTTGACAGTTAATCAAATTGCTGATCTGAGTACCAGTCAAGTTTTTCCACGTGACATGTTAACGCTCCTACGAAACTTTAAATTAACTGATCCACAATTTTATTTACCACGGTCAATAGATATTCTTATTGGCTCAGGAACAAGTTTCTCTCTTCTATCCATTGGACAGATCAATCTTTCAACACATGATTGTTATTGAATTTTGCAAAAAACACAACCGGTGTCCTGTCAACTGACTGATCTGTCAAATCAATTAACTCAATTTATAGAAATTGAAAACACAAATCAAAGGAGCTCTAGATCTTTAGATGATTTCATATGTGAAACTTATTATCAAATTCACACTACTCGCAATCCATATGGTCAATATATTGTTAAATTGTCATTCCATATAAATAATCTAGAAATCAAGCTTATCGACGATTTTTATCTTTACAGAGGAGATTGAATGCTAACTCACAATTAAAAACTGAATATTGCAAGGTAATGCAAGAAAATATTGATATGGGCCATATGATATATGTTCCCGATGTCCCAGAGCCAGGATATTACATGCCTCATCATCTAGTAATCAAAACCTCCAGCACTACTACTAAGGTGCGGGTCGTGTTCGATTGCTTCTGCCAAATAAGAGAAAGGTATCTCATTGAATGAGGTTCTATTGATTGGTCCTACTATCCAAGATGGTCCATTCACTATGCTGCTACGTTTTCGATCTTACATCTATGTTATGACTTCAGACATCGCTCAGATGTATTGACAAATCCAACCATCGTAAGTTTCAAAGGATTGATTGATTCTATATTATCATAATAATGTTATCAATATCTTTGATCTTCAGAGAATTATCTTTGGAGTCTCTGCTCCATACTTCCTTGCTATTCGAACTGTTAATCAATTTGTTGATGACCAAGCTCATAACTCTTCTAGAACTTTCGAAATTCTAAAAAAGGGATCTTTATGTAGACGATCTCTTAACTGGAACCAATTCTCTGGCTGAAATTCTTCGACTGCGTGTTGATATTAATCAATTGACAAACAACGTGTTTTAATAGTTGGATGGCATTTAAAACATGCCGCACTCTCATTCACGAAAAGAAAAAAACCTCTATCTCTCTCACCTTCTCATCGTCACGTGACCGATTTGATTATCCGTGATATACACAAATACACATCTCATGCCGGAATCCAAATTTCTCTATCCAATCTTCGTCAGAGACTTTGGACTCTGAATGGTAAGGGTCCAGTTCGACGAATCATTCGATGATGCATTGATTGTCTTCGATATCGACCAGTGTTATTGCATGGAAAGATGGTAGATTTACCTTCTGCTCGGGTCACCGAGTCAGCTGCATTTTCTCATGTGGCTGTCGATTACTTCGGTCTCCTGTACATCAAGGAATGAAAATTCCGTAATCGAACAGAGTTTTTTATATGGATGTCTCTTCATCTGCATGGCTACAAAGGCCGTACATCTCGAAATAGTGAGTGATTTAACAACTAACGGTTTTTAGGATGCATTTGGACGGTTCATTGGTCGAAGAGGTGTCCCGTCTCACGTGTATCCTGACAATGGTACACATTTCATAGGTGCAAACAATCAATTACGTGAGCTTTATATATTGTTCTCATCTAAATCCCATCAAGGCATTGTCAATGATTTTGCCTTGGAAAAAAGTATTACTTGGCGATTTAATCCACCCTTATCTCCTCATTTTAGTGGCATTTGGGAAGCTGAAATGAAATCCTTTAAACATCATTTCAAAACGAGTGGTGAAAGATCAATTATTAACTTTTGAAAAACTTAACTAACTTGCTATACATATAGAATCTATATTCAATTCTCACCTCTTGTCTTCATTATCTAACGATCCTAATGATCTTATTGTATTAACTCTTGCTCACATTCTAATCTCTCACGATACTTCCCGAAAATAATATCTCTGATGTTCCAGATTATCGTCTCAACATATGACAATTAATTACTAAGGCCACACAGTAACTCTGGAAACGATGGTATTTAGAATATCTACACGAACTTCAAACTAGTCAAAAATGGCAATGTTCTCAAGGTAAACTCGAGATCAATCAGATCATCGTCGACGTCCTTCCTGCAGATGATGGAATATCTCGAGTCGCAAGGGATTTTCAAACGAAAACATCACTTTGCTATGTTTTTTAACAATTCATTCATCAATACTTGTTGTTAACATTCTAAACCATTGTCCATTCTATTGTAATCACTATACATATATCTTGCTCATTGATTCGCAACGGGGGGAGTGTGTTTAAGCCAAATCTAAATTTCACTTAATAATTTTCTATTAATATTATTCTACGTTTTTTGAATTATGAGACTAAGGTAACTGTTGAGGGTTCGGGTTGGTTCGGATAGGCTCGCTATGATTCGTATATGCTGAGAGGGATGGAAATTAGCTTGGCGTGGATGGGCTGGGAGACATATTGAATAACAGGCTTGAGGTTGACCGTCAAGACAACAGCTGAAAGACAACACGTTTCTCTACACAATATTGTATTAATATTCTTCATTCTTCAATATTCACATTTCAACATGTATATCAGGATTGTGTAATCGTAATGTATTATAAAATAACATATTTCAAATCGAAAAGGTATTTATTTAATATATATATACGAATGATTCGCTCAACGCTGGCTCAACTTACTGTGACGCCATTACGAACGATCATTCAATGCATTTATATCAGGCCTATTGGCTATTATCATATAACAGACCTCTTGATCATTACTATATACAATTAACATTTATAACAAACACACTCCTTTTCGTATGCATATAGCTTTCATCAACTGAATAATCTTCAGGGAGTTTTTTCCTTAGTTATACTAAGGTTTTCTCCCTTCTTGGGGCTAATAAATTCTTCAATATACACCCCAAATTGAGTATAATTATTTAATAATACCTATTCATATTTAATCCTTCTCCAAACATTTATTTTACAGTAAACAAAAAAAAAGGGTTTAAAACTGAAGCACGAGAATTAGGCTTAAGGACTAGTTTTCGACGAAACATAAATTATAATAATACATATTTTTACTGAATCACTTTTTTGATTACAATCCTTTGTTTTTTCAAGCGAAAATGAATGGAAAAGACACGAGGGACGTTTAGCATAAGATCGGATTAAACTTTAATATAACAAGTTTTAGAATTTTTTTATTTATTTTTTTTTTAGCATTGATACTTTTTATTTGAAATTTCTTTCTTTTATAGAACGAAACCCTAACTTCAGAGATGAGTAAAATATGAATGAGTATTCTTTAAAAAGGATACAGAATACCCTGTAATTATTAGATTACGAAAATTAATGAAATCAAAAGAGGAAAATAAAGAAAAATAAAAATAAAGAAAAAAATGATGAATGGATGAAGAAATTTGATAATAATTGGTAACTTCATTATTTTTGAAAGTAGAAGTTAATCATCTCTCTCGCACTTTCTCTCTCTCTCTCTCTCTGAGATTAAGATAAAATAAATATCTATATTTATTTAAGTTAATTTATCTATTTTTAGAATACTAATAGATCATACATATAAATTAGGGGTCGGTAACCTTTTTCAATAGTCGGGCACATTTCTGAAATAATATAACAGGGGTGGGCACACTTGGTGATACTTGTTAGAGCCTTATTGAAAAATGTTTAATGGCCTGATCGCAAAAACATTTTAATGCGGGCACTTGAAAATAGCTTCGCGGGTAACCTGGACCCCTGATATAGATCATTCATAATAGATTTTACAAGTATACTGTCATCTCAAATTTTTGAAATTTAGATAAATTTGAATAAAACAAATACCGAAGTAGCAAAATGATAAACATGTTTTTTTCACCTTTCTGTTGAACGAGAAGGCGATGAGGAGGATTCAGAGCGCGGAATTTATACAAGATTAGAAGAATGCCTCTTCAAAGAAGACATTAAATAGTTAGTCAAAATCGGTTGTTCTGATGTTTTTTTCAATTATTTACATGAACAAACTTATGAAATAAACAATAACAGCCAGATTATGTAGATTAATATGAATTTAGGCCAGAGGTTCCCAAACTTTTTTGTGTCGTAGACCCCTTGCCATTTTTTTCGGTTTTGGATAGACCCCCTACTTACCTGATATTGATTTTTTGTAAATTTCTAACTGTAGTGAGGTTTAGTGTTAAAAACTTAAAGAAAAAACACATTCTAAGTTTTATACATTTATTAATTAAATTTAAATTAAAACTACTCAAAATAAAATTTTGTATCTGTTATATAAAATATACTTAACATACGAGGGCGATTCACAAAGTAGGTTACGTTTTGGAATTAAGACAAAACTAGTACAGGAAAATGTTTTTTATTAAATACATTTGAAAGAGCAACTAAAATACTATTTTTCTACATAATCGCCACAAAAGTTGAGACATTTATCGTAGCGATGAACGAGCTTCGAAATTCCTTCCTCATAGAAATCCGCCGCCTGAGTGCGGTACCCACCTGGCCCAAAACTTATGTTAGCCTAACTTTTGAGAAACAATTTCGAAATTTGCGGAAAACTGAAGGAAAGTTCGGTTATGGTGAAACGACGGCAAAAAAAAAATGAACCAGTGGAAAAGTTCAATGAAAAAATTAGATGAAATTATCAACATTTGGCGTCAATTTTGTAAGATTAATCTTAAATCTCCTCGGCTAATGATGTCCAGTCTAGTTTTTGTGTGTCATAAATTGCCATTTTATATTTTTTTAAATATTTTCTTAGCCCTTTCCTTTTTAAGATTAAGGAAACGAATAATTTGACCCATATTCGTATTTATAGTGACGAATTGAACAAGTCAGTGCAGTGAGGCAAAAATTGTTAAGAATTTTTACTGCTCGTATGCTTGTAATAAGATGATACTGGTATATCATTTTATGTGCAGGTTTTTACAAGTTCAAAATATATTGCGACCACAAAGCGCGAATGCCTACATCCTACAGCTTACACAATTTTATAAACATATATAATAATTTTTTTCTTCTTCTAATATATGTCTTTATATATCGTGAACCTCCATTTTCATTTCATGGACACCCAAATTTTTTTTTCGCTGACGAAGACCCCTTGCAGGTTGTCATAGACCCCAGGGGGTCGATATAGACCACTTTGAGAATCACTGATTTAGGCTATCTATATCTTCCAGGGACGAAATTTCAGATTTATAAATAATAACTGTTATTTATATAAGATAGAACCTTTTGATAAAATAAAAACTTAAAATCAATTTAAGAAAAAATAAAAATGAAATCTCAATTAAATAAATGATAAATTTATTTACATATTTATAAAAAATAAGTTGACCTGTGGCCAGGTCCGAACCGACCGACGGTTTGAAGTAAATTAATTTCCAGCTACAGAAACAATTTCAAATAATTATAATATATCTATTAATGTAATAAAAAACAGATATGATAATAACATAAATATTTTTAATTTTATTGTATTTAGAATATATATGTAAAACCAGGATGTGACGTCATGAATGGCTGGATGACGTCATATAATTTTAAATTAAGAAAAAAACTAATAAATATGATTTTTCTCGAGAATAAAACCAATACAAAGTGCATTCGTGGTGATATGTAAAAAATCTCCTTATGTGAAATTTGGTGCGAAAATAACCCTTCCCTTCCTATCGTCGATCGCTAATACTATCACTTCCGGTTTCCGGATTTGCACCAAAAGTTGATCAATTCATCCCAATGATGCATTAAGTAAATATACCAAATTTCATCAAAATCCGTTGAGCCGTTCAGGCTGTACACATCTATACAGACGAACAGACATCATGCTAAAAATACTTTTTTCTGTTAAGAAAATGCATGATTGGTGGAGATATGTAAAAATCTCCACATGTGAAATTTGGTGTGAAAACAATACCTCCCTTACTATCGTCGGTCGGTAAAAAATGCAGACCTTTCTATAAAGTATTAATTTTATATACGCAATTGACTTATTTATTCGAAAGGATAAGTATATAAAATTTATGAGTTTGGTAATTGAGAATCAAAGAAATAAAGTGCAGAAGGTTGAGCTTCTATATTATTAGAAAAAATGCTGTGATAAACCTCACTTTCTAAATTTCATTGAAAGTTAAATGAAAATTCAATGGAATTGAAAGAGAAAATAAAGTTTTTTTTTTCTATTTATTTATTTAATATTATTTTATAATTTGTTTCTTGTTTCTTTTATGATTTTATCTGTTTTGATTAATTTAAAATATGATTTTTGAGAATATTTTTTTAAGTAATGACAAAATCTCCTCTACTTTTCAAAAAAATAAATTTTCTCGTTTATTTTAATTATATATATACATAAACCAATTTTCGAAAAAAATAAAAATAATATTACTTCGTAGAAATTTCAATGGAATATGTAGTATATACAAATTCAATGTTAATTTAATATTTATTATATGAATTATACCTACAACCAAATTTAATTTCAAATTGTAAAATACATGAATAATAGACTAAACTGGACTATAATAAAAATTTTAATGAATATTTGGTTTTTCTGAAAAATAAAAATTATAAGCAGAGATTATAAAATATATGTATTATAGGATATTTTTTAATTTCCAAGGTTATAATTTAATTAATTCAAGATAATAATAATTTTTTTGTAATTTATTAAGTTATTTTTGTTTTTCAAATACGTTTTCATTTCAGAAAGATATTTACAATAAAACTATATATTTCAAATTTAAATTAATTTTATAAATATTTAAATCAACTCTATACTTAAAACTAAAATCTATATTGGGCATAATTAATTTTCTTAAAAAAGTATTATATAAAATAACTTCTTAACTTTAAAATTTGAAATAAAAAAAAAATTACTTACCTTGATTGATTGAAGTTACTGTAAATTTATATATATATATATATATATATTTCTTTTGAACAAGACTTTCATCAATCTTAAAGCTTTTGAAATTTTGTTCATCATAAGAATGTTGTTTTGACGACAATCTTGTGAATCCATCTCTCTAAACCAGTGAGTTAATTTCGATAAGTCCCGAAAAAAGTGCTCATTGAAGAGAATAAAAGAAAAAGATCCTTTTAAAGATGTATGAATATATATATATATATATATATATATATATATATATATTATCTTTAAATTCCTTAAAATGCCTTATCATTTCTTTTTCTTTTTTAACTAACTTCTTTTTCAGTATATATGTACATATAATATTTATATATATTTATTTATTTATCTGGTGAAATAAAAAGTTTGCTTTTAAACAAAGGGTCGTTGTCATTTTAGTAGACAATATCTATGTGTTGCATATCGAATTTCATTACATATCAAACGTTACTTATTTAGACTGACATTTTAGGGGAAGAATAAATTGTATTTGATCTAAGAATTATCACTGGTTTTTTTTAGAATACTCTGAAATCAATTGTAATTTATAATCTATAAATGTATAATATATACCTGTTTCAATACCTGTTTCAAAAAACTAAAACTGACAATTACATTTTTATTTTATTATTATTTTAATGAGTTATCTATTAATATAAAATTTATTAGGAATTCAATAAGTCAATATCTGTTTTTAATTTTTTAAATTACTTTTTAATTTATAACAATGTTTAAAAGTTTAAATACTTGAGAAAAGACATTAATATAATAAAATATGATATATGTAATATATTAATACCCGGTAGACTGACAATATAAATGTAAATCTGAAAGAAATTTGGTGAAAAAAGTATTTAGATATACAGTAAAAGTCCTATAATCCGGCACGTTCGGGACCAGCTCGGTGCCGGACTACCGGAAATTCCGGATTATCGGGCGGTAATTATAAGAACAATTAGATTAATAATTATACTAAAAATATAGTATGCAAATACATACCACAAAGTTTATTTTACATTTCATATAATGTATGTACACGTACTGTAAAAAATATTACACTTTGATTTATAAAAGTCACGAATGTCTTTTTGTTTTCTTGACTTTTGGCGTTTAGTATAAAATTTATTTCTAATGATATGGTAATCAATAATTTCTGAAGCAGTGTAGCTAGTCACAGTCGGCATTTAACAGGCCTTGAATAAAAGACCTTCTAGAAAAGCATTTAAAATTTTGAATAACCCCTTGGTCCATGGGTTGAATCCAAGATTTTATGTTAAGTGGGAGCAGAGTAGCAACAATATTCCCAGAAACTAACTCATCTACTGGCAGGTGGGCTTTGCAATTGTCCAAAAGAAGGATGGCTTTAGTTTCTTCTGGTAGACCAAGGCTTTTGAAGGATTCCTTGACCTCAGGCACAAAGTGGTGAAAAACACAGTCTTTAAAGAGGACGCAGTCACCCACGCATTTGATTGAGCATCGTATTGGACAGGCAAATGTGCATTCTTAAAAGCCCTGGGTTTTGAAAATTTACCTATCACAAAAGGGGAATAGCTCTCGAGCGTTTTTATTTGCTTTAAAGACACACTTTTGGAGAAAACCAAAATTTTTACAATTTTCCGGAGCGATGCCGGACTATCGGGCATTCCGGACTGTTGGATGCCGGACTAATGGACTTTTACTGTAGATAGTTCAGGAATGTAGATGCTGAGACCAAGATTTCAAAGATATCGATAAATAAATATATATAAAAAAAAATTTAATATAATCTAATACCTAAATTTTGTGAAAAAGTATGTGTGTATACTTATATATTTTTACAATATTTTATTGAAAATTTAAAAAATTAAATATTTAAAGAATTTCACTTTCATTTATTAAATTATCATTTAAAATTGTACTTAATAATAAGTATAATATATTTTATTACAATAGGTAAAAAAAGAGATTTCACCCTTAGATAGATATTAATTAACTCAACTAACGACTTTAGAAGATATTTTCGTTTTCGAAAATTATATTTAAATAATTCGGTGTTCGGCAATTATAATTTTAAACCAATTAAATGTTTAAACAATATAAATGCAGAGTGGTCATTTATAAAGAAACATTAATTGATTAAATAATTAATATTGGATTTTTAAATGACGATAAATTTCAAATAATAATAAATTATTTTTTCATATTCATTTTACTCTATTCTTATCTATTATAATAATCACGCGCGAATTATTTTAAAATAAAAAATATTTTAAAACAATTTATCAATAATTGTATCATTATTTTATTTACTATAGTTTATAAATATGTTGGGATTTGCATTTAATTATAGAAGAATTTGATTAAATATTTTAATTTTGCTAAAAATTAATAAAAATAATTTAAAAATAAATTATTTTGTGAGAAAGTGAAAAGAAAATTAAAAAAACATTTTATTATTATTATAATCATTCAAAATTAATATTTTGAGTATAATTTATAGTTTTTTGTTTTTTATTAATTTGTTTAATGCTTGTATTATATTGAAAATAATAATGAGATAGTTATATTTTTATTTAAAATATTTATAATTTTTTAAAAGTATTTCCTCTTTTCTGATCGATAATTTTTTTTTTTTTCAAAAATTAAATTTTATATATAAGAAATAAACTAAATTTTCAAATAGTTAGACTCAATGACTTTTGTTTTATTTTTAATTTTTTTTTTCTCTAGAAAATTTTAAAAAAATAGAGAGAGATTTTAATAAATCATTGTTTAATTGCTGTTTAATTTAAATTAATTAATTAATTTAAGTTAATTCTATTTTTAATCATACTTACTACGGATATTTTTATCAATAGTTTTTCATAATATTATTGTGTGTGTGTGTGTGTTACTATTTCAATTTTTATTCGATCTCTCTATATATCTATTTTTGAGATTTCTTGATCGCATCAACAACAACATTCCTCCTACAGTCCTTATCCTTAACCACCTCCATTGAATAGTCAGCCTATCAGGTCTATCTAATTTCATTTATTATAAACTTATAAGTTATTATTATTATTATTATAAATATATTTTAATATGTTGTTAAAGCTTTGGTGGTTGTTTTCATTTATAAGGGAATTTTGTAAATAAAACCACATATTAATATTTTATTGTAAATTTATAATATAAAAACACAAAAAATACACAACGTTTTGATTGCTACTTCTGCAATCTTATCAACTCAGTCGGCACTGGACGCTCAGAATGTGCAGTCGCTTGATAACGATTGCAGAAGTAACAATCGAAACGTTGCATATTTTTTGAATAAATTTACAATAAAATATCAATATGTGGTTTTATTATAAATATTTTAATATGTTCTTTATATTAATTTATATAAAAAACATTAAAATAAGAAAAACTATGAGAGATTTCAGATGATGTAAAATTTCCTTAAAATATAGATCTTAGAATAAGATATAATTTGGATTGAAGTGGCATAATAAAAACAATTACTTTAAAGGATAATTAATTAATTAATTTTTTAAGTTTGATTTGCATTATTCTTTGATGATTTGTTATTTTTTTTTTAAATTATTATTAAATAAATATGCTTAATGTAAGATTTACCTTGACTTTGCGATTGGTCGAAACTGTAAGTCACTACAAGCCGCGGCAAAGCGTGAACTACAAAACGGAGGTCTCTAAGAAAATGGATCACTCTCCTAGAAAGAAAGATAAAACAAAGAAAAGAAACCAATGGAGAGAATGCGAAAGGAACAAGAAAGGAAAAAAAACGTAAGTCCTGGTGGCCTACACTGTGCCCACTACGATCACTACTTGTACTAAGAGGGGTGCCGGAGGCGGAGGATTCGCGGGACGCCGCGCGCGCGGCGGCCGTCGTCCCGCCGGACGCCCGTCGATGCGTTCATGACGCCGTCGAGGCGCCGACTGACGGACAAGCCGAGCGCGCTTACGGGATGCGCACATCGGCCCTTTTTGATGCCACCCCCATATCAGGAAGAGAGAGATTACCTGGGAAATATTTTCCAGGAGAGTGAGATGGCATCACTACGATAAGGTCTTCTTCTTCAATCCACTACCACAAACGTCATCCATCATGGAAACAAAAGACCATTGCATTATTGTATTGGACAACCGCTCAAAACTCCGGTGACTTGGCGGGCTGTTTCCATGAAGAGTCTCTGGAATCCAAAAGAATCAAATTTATCATTTAGTTTGTGATTAGTGTCAAAAACTAGAAATATTCAACTCTTTCAGTATATGAATATCTTCCTAAAAATAACTTTAAATTTTTAGAGATTTTGAGCTTCCAATCCTTTAACAGATAAATTTTTTCTTTAAATTCTAAAGAAAACCTAAAAATTGACATAAAAAAATGTCACAATTATTTTTTAATCTAAATCAGGGGTGGCCCGCGGGCCACATGCGGCCCGCCGTAAACATTTTTGCGGCCCGCGAGATTCATCACACTTTTATATTCTGCGCCCTCATGAAACAAATATCGCACTAGTGAAATAAATATGATTTCATTTCTTTTATTTCGTTGTTTCTTTTTTATTTTTAGTATTATATATTTTTTACAATGTGAATTCAGTATCATTTTTATTATATTATATATGTTTATATGTAAAAATAACAGTAAACATAATAAAAATTCATTATTTTTCAATTTGTCACACCAAACAATATCTATAATGGGTCGGAATCTAATATGAGTATGTATAATTTTATATGCGGCCCGCGAAGTTATGATGCATTTCCAAAGTGGCCCGCAAGATCATTTGGGTTGGCCACCTTTGATCTAAATAATATTAAATTACTATTAATAATTTAATAATATTTTATTTTGTTTAAAAAAATATATATAAAAATTATATTTCAAATTGTTAATTTTAATTATGATTAACTTCCCTTGAAAAATTACATTTTTAAATTGCTAAATAAAAAAAAAATATTTGCCTTTTTATTTAATTAATATAATTTTAAATTAATAATTAGTTTATTTTATTTACAAATAATAGTCATATTTTAATTAATAAAAAGATATCTTCTCATTATAAATTTTATTTAGTTTTTTTTTTTTTTCATTTTCAAAAAGGAACTTTTCAATTAAAGTATCGCCAAATCTTATAAATTGAAAAATTTAATTATTTAAACTAAAATATTAAAACAGGTATGTTTATTTAAACAAATCTAATTTGTATTATTTCTAACCAGTTTTTTATATTTGCTAAAGTTGAGTGCGCCACTCATTTTGAAAAGGGGGGAGAACAAAGTGTTGGGAGTATAATCTTTACCTAATTTTCAACATTATTATTATTAAAATATTATTCCCCTAATTTTGGATAGTATAATTAAAAAAATATAACATATATTATTATATGGGATATTATTCTAGAGTGAAGATACTACATATAATTAACAAGTACGAAAAAATAATAAAAAATAATTAATCACATATTAATGGCACACACTTTTAATGTAATTATATTAACAAACATTTCATAAAATAATATTCGTTCTAAAATTTCTTTTCTAAGTTATTCTCATAATCCCGAAATTAATTAATTTTGAAAATTTTTATCCAATAATAAAAACTATTATACAAATCTTTTTCATAAATCTTGACAAGTGATAGAATCTCACTAAATTTGACTTGGAAATTTGCTTAAAATGGGTAAAAATAATTAATTAATATATATTCACATATATATAACCTATTAGTTATAACATAAATAAAAATTTTTGTAGACCGACAAAAAATAATTTTTTATTCGAGTTATAATATCTAAAGTCCTCTTTCTCTCTTTTTTCTCCCTCTCACTCTCTCCTATTCAATTTCCAGTTTTCCATTTCAAAATGGATTCATTTTGATATTGAAAGGTCCAGCCAATCAATTTTGTGGTATAAATGACAAAGAAAACGAGAATATTCTTTCGATTAATTAAAGATGAATTTTTGATGTCTGTAAAAATGAAATAGGAGATTGAACAAAAGAGATGACGACGAAATGTATCTGATCGAATTTAAAAAGTTTTCCTGGAAGGTCAGACACTCTGTTCCCGAACTCATTCCAAAATTCCTCCGTTTAATTTCCACTTGTCAAATAGGCTTTTGTGGGATTGACGCACATATACAATCCTAAATAGAAAGACAGGGTGGATGCGGTGTGTAGAATGTTCACCACCTGTGGCGCCCTACTTACCCCTGGCTCACGCCTACCAAGCCTCAAACCCGGAACCAACACCAGTTGCTTCATGCTCGTGGGTTTGAATTTCCCTCCACCCTCATCCGCAAAACCTCTCACCATTTTATCATTCACCTTCGAATTTTCCCATGGAAACAAGCAATCCGTATCGAAATGAGAGGATCAAGAAAAGGATTTATCCAGATCGATGGGCATTATTATTCCTATTAACTCATTCGACTTTACAAATTAGTTTAATAAATAATTAATTAAATAATTTTCATAAATTAATTTATAAAATTAATAGGCATTTAGGTAATTTTATCATAATAAAATACTCATATATTATATAATTTTCAAAAAAATCAAAGAGAAAATCTGGGGTTGGCATTTCCGAATCAAACCCCCACTTCTTATTTTTATAATTAACGTGGGGAATCGACATGATCTCCTCACCCTCATTCACTTTTTAGTCACATTCCCAGACCATCCGTATTAGACTTGGAGTTTTTAGCGCCACCAAGTTGCACTAATTGTGTGTAGAATGAACTAAACGAAAAAAGCTGGTGTGTCTCCACTCGACTATCTCGCAATTTGAATTGGATTAAATAACATATATTAATTTAAATTAAATTAATTAAATAATAAATTAAAATTAATAAATAATATTTATTAAACCAGCGCATGTTTGGCTCTTTGTTGATGGCGCGTGAGATTTGCAGTGTTAAAAAATTAATTTTGGTAATTTCAGAGAATCAATCAAGCTGAATTCTATATATAGCAGTTTTATACAATTATTAATCATGTGAAAAATTATCAAACATATATCTTTATTTTTACGGTCAGTTTAGAAGAAAAAAAATCAAAACGTTGTAGGTAATGGCCCTCTTCCGATTGAGCTACATTTCTCAAAAGTTGATAGAAAACTATGAATTTTGAATAATGCTCATATACCAAATTTCATCATTCTAACTCAAACCGTTTTTGCGTAATATTGGTTACATACATACAAACACACACACAGACTTTTCTCAACTTTAGTGAAAATGATTCAGGAACTTTCAAAACGTATAAAAACATCAAAATCTCAACATCAAAAATTTTCGTGATCGCAATACTATCTCTTACGAGATAGTAAAAAAGCGGGCTTGTGAGTGTGTGTGTGCGTTTTTTTTTAATTTAGAAGGAATATTGTTTATTAATAGATTGTAGAATTTTTACTTAAGTAAAAAATTATTTTTTCGGAGATAAAACTGAGACATTTCAGAAATCAATTATGCTTTTTTCAGTGTATTGTATTGTAATATAATTAATATATGTAAAAGTTATATCTAAAAGAAAATTATCCTTTCCATTGATGTTCTTTGATGATTAAAAATAAATAAATAAATAATATTTATTAAACCAGCGCATTTTTGGCTTGTTGATGGCTCCACGTCACGTGTTGGCGCGTGATTTCCAGTGTTAAGAAATTAATTCCGGTATTTTCAGCGATTCAATCAAGGAGAAATTCTATATATAGCAGTTTTATACAATTTTTAATCAGGTGAAAAACCATCAAACATATATCTTTATTTTTTCGGTCAGTTTAGAGCAGTGCTCCGCAACCGGTGTGACGCGGCACACTGGTTTGCCTTAAAGGAGATACAGGTGTGCCGCCGCGATCAAATGAAACTTAGAAATCCGCATATAATATAATTATAAATCAAAAAAATATAAATTTCTTATATTCATGTATCTCCTTTAAGGCAAACCAGTGTGCCGCGTCACACCGGTTGCGGAGCACTGGTTTAGAGGAAAAAAATCAAAACGTTGTAGGTAACGTAAAAATAAATTCGGGTTTTTGTATTGTAATATGTAATTTTATATTTTGAATTAACACTTAAAGACAGTAATTAGCACTAAATTATTTATGCATAATATTGAAAAAAATAAAGATTTTTGGTGAATTTAATTTTTCCAAGTCAACTCTACACCAACTCCTTTCAAATTATTTAATTTATATATTTTTTCGCTCTCTTCCCTTTGTGTTCTCATTGAAGTCACATCGGAGCGAATTTAGTATTATAAAGAATCTCAAATTTTTAAAATAATCTTATGTATTTTATTCTTGTTTTTTTTATAATCTATCCATTCAAAATAGAATTGGATATAATTTCAATATACTATTTTGTTAATTTAAGGTAATCCGAACCACCCGACGCATGCCACTGATAGGATACAGGAGAGTGTTATTAATTTATTTGAGAATATTAGTAAATATTAGTTGGGATTCGATGTTAATAAAATAAATAAAAGCTATAAGCTATTAGAAATATAGAATTTCTTTTGTTGCAACATCCAGCATTTTTACTATCTCTCCAGAGATCACGAAAATTTTCGATGTTGAGATTTTGATGTTTTTATGCGTTTTGAAGGTTCCTGAATCATTTTCACTAAGGTTGAGAAAAATGTCTGTGTGTGTGTGTGTGTGTGTATGTATGTATGTAACCAAGATTACGCAAAAACGGTTTGAGCTAGAATGATGAAATTTGGTACATGAGCATTATTCAAAATTCGTAGTTTTCTATCAACTTTTGAGAAATGTAGCTCAACCGGAAGAGGGTCATTACCTACAACGTTTTGATTTTTTTTCTTCTAAACTGACCGTAAAAATAAAGATATATGTTTGATAATTTTTCAAATGATTAATAATTGTATAAAACTGCTATATATAGAATTTCAGCTTGATTGATTAGCTGAAATTACCAGAATTAATTTTTTAACACTGCAAATCTCACGCGCCAACATGTGACGTGGTGCCATCAACAAAAAGCCAAACATGCGCTGGTTTAATATTTATTATTTATAATTTATAATTAATTAAATTTAATTTAAATATAATATATTATGTTATTTAATCCAATTCAAATTGCGAGATAGTCGAGTGGAGACACTCCAGCTAATTTCTATTACTACTTTGTGAACTATAATTGCAGTTTTCAACCTCGAACTATCCGATCGAGTACAAAATAAATTACTTGACAATTAAATCCTCAAGCAAACCCGTAGTTGTGTGTGAACAACAATTTTAAGTAAATTCAAAAAATGTGTTTTGTAATCTAAAATGAAACTTAAAAATATAAAAAATAATAAGAATAATTAAAATAATAAGAATAATTAAAAAAACACTTGATTATGTTTCAACTAAATATATTCATATACTTGTTTTTTGTGCTTGTGTTTTTACATATATTAATCTTATTCAAATAATTTGCAAATTGTGGAAATGGTAACAATAACATTTGTCAAATTTTGATATAATTAATTTAAGTAGATTTGTATATTTATTTTGTATCCTAAAATAAAGATTATTATTCTTTTATATTTTTGGATATACATATTATTTTACGGAATTAATCTATTTTTTAAACAATTTCTCTTTAATTGAAAATAAAATAAAAATTAAAGTCTTATTATTTTATGGTGACCTGTCGTTGGAAATGAAATCAAAACATGAGAATGGTTGATGATAGAATTATAGAAACAATTCATTAATCGGATCAATCTCGGTTTAACTAAGAGAAAGCTTAATCAAATCAATTTTCTTTTAATTTATACTTAATTGGTGGATTTATTAAACAAATTGAAATTAAACAGATAACAAAAATAAAATCGACGAGTTAAAGTAAAATGTTGCAAAGCACCCCTAAAATTCTATTTTTCAAACCTATCACTTGTATCAACAAATAAAATATAATTTATTTGGAATTAAATTATTAAAGCTTTGGTGGTTGTTTATATTTATAACGGAATTTTGTAAATTAAACCACATATCGAAGTTACTCTGAGCAGCTAGTATTTAAATAAAAAAATAATATATAATTGTCTGTGTATAAATAGAAATTCAATATACTTACAAGTGATAATTGAAAAATTACACAAATAAAACACTTAAAATATTACATAAATGTATATTAAGCAATACATAATGGTATAACATTTAAGAATTACGAATTTTTCTATTTCTTATATTCAAATTTAAATTCAGCATAGAAATTCTATTTAACTGAAATATTTTATAAATTAACTGATCAGATGTTTTTTTGTGTGTAATTATAAAAAAGATAACATGAAAATATATATATTAGTTCAATAGCTCTTGCTTGAAATCAAAATAAGAAAAACAAGTAAATAAATATTGGGAGTTTTCTCGAGATATATACAATAGAATATAGAATACGAGTAATATATAATATATATAACGTAACGCCTACGCTGTTTAGCTAATAGAAGCTTCCGAGCTTTAAAATTATTTCCAAATTTATAATTAATTCATTCTAATAAAATATCTGCCTTTATAATCAGTTGTATTTTTTTTAATGCAGATTAAAAATACTTTGAAACTGTTGTTAATCAATGTATCACATATTAATTTTTCGTTATTATAACTTTTAATGAAATAATAATATTTAGATAAATTTCAAAGACCCATAATAAAATTATTTTTTAATAAATGAACCTTTTCTATTATCTATAATTAAAAGAGAATGTTAAAATGATTTCTATTTAAATTTCAATTGATTTTTGATTTTGATAATCATGTAGAATTCTCAGAAAATAATTGATATTGAAAGAATAAATATTTATCAGAATTTATCATATTTTTAGATAAATTAATCAGTAAATTACAAGATAAAAGAAAAAAAGAAAATAAATTAGCCCTTGGGCGTCTCTAGAATAAATGTCTCTTCAAATTGAAAATAAAAACATATATTTACTTAAATGAATAATAATATCCAAATATATATTTAAAAAATCAACTCATATTGAATAGAAAATATTAAAAAATATAATAATAATAATAAATATAAATATATATACCAATATATATCTATATATGTATATAGGGTACAATATATAATATATTCTATTATATTAAATGACATGAGAAAAATGAAATAGAAAAGAGAATAATTAGAAGAAAAGAATATATATACATTTTTAAATTGTAATAAAATGTTAAATAATTTTAAATTAAATTTTTAGTAATGTGCAGATATATCATGTTAAAAATATATATATTTATATATATATAATATATTAATAAATAAAATATCATTCATAATATGAATATGAAATAAAAAACAAATATGATATTTTTCTATTAAAATAATTGTTAAAAAAAATCAGTAAATCATTTGAGACTTTATTACAATGATGGTAGAGGTGATGTTAATTGATCGCTTTATATTGGTGAATTATGATAATTTCAATAGAAAATACACTTACGCTTTTGATATAGTAGACAGAGAGCATGATACAAGTACACAGTATCATGGACAGAGAGAGCGTAATCGCCGGCCGCCCGGCGTGAGTTGGCATGCGCGCACTCATAGAACGAAATCGACTGACTGACTGAAAGTTCGTTCACTCGACTAGGAGCCCCTGGCATTTAGGCAACCGGCATTACAAGCCACCCAATTTAAACTTGAAATATTTATATAGTTTAGTACTCTATTAGTAATTATTAATCGTATTAATTCTGCATCTAATATTTCCATAAAAATTTTTAATAAACATGCAAAAATTTTAAAATAAATTTATATATTTGAATTTTGTTATGCTACTTGTCAAATCATATATTTATCTTTCGAAATGTTGTTTGGTGGAACTATACAAATATTAATATTTATTATTCTAGTAATAATGGTATGTATGTAAACTGTAAGCCCGTATCGGAGTTTTACTAAATTATTTTCTGGTGGAACCAAAATATTTTGATAGGCTTGAATTCCGGCACCAACCCCATAAAAATTTTAAATTTTATTTGGAAATTTTCAACATTATTAAATAAAACTTAGATTAAGACATTATTGAAATTATTTGTTTAAGAATCATTTATTTAACTATTTGTATAGTACTTGCTTTTACTTACAGTATCTATAAAGATTTAAAAAAAGAATACTAATAAAGGCTTATAATTTAAAAACATTAAATAAAATACTGACTGCTTTTATTTAAATTAATGCATAAAAAGAAATTCCAAAATACATTGTAACTAATGGTGACAGTGGTGCAAGGGGTAGTAACTGAATAGCTTTTTTTTAATCCTGGATTGCCCGCAGCCGCTAGATGGTGCTGCAGGCGACAACGGTTGACTCTTCAGGCGCCCAATAGATGATACCGCAAAAAAGACAGCAGATCACAAAGTACATCCCCCCACAGGCCTTCCATCCGTGTCCATACTATCCGTAACAAACCCAGCATACATATTATTCAATTATTTGATTTAACAATAAATAAAATAATAACATTTTATGATTAAAATAATTTTATATAGTTTATATAAACAAATATTTTATTATCTAATATACCACCAAAATTTATAACTATAAATATTTACTCTTAATATAATACACAATAGTTTAAATTATATAAATAGAACTTGTTCATCAATGACACCAATCCAAATAACTTGACTAATTTATATTTTTCACTTAACACTATTTACTTATTAATTTATATTATTTATTATTTGATAAATATAAATATAAATTTTATTTAACACTTAACACCAATAAAATTAGAAAATTTATAATTTATTGTTTCATAAATAATATAAATTACATTTTAACACTTCACACTATCGATCAAATATCAAAGTTAAATTATTTATTAGTTGATAAATAAATACAAATTTCACAGCAATATAGAATCTCACAAGAATCACTATTAAATCAAATATATTCACGTACTCCTCTCAGTATATCTTTGATAGTTTTTCAAATGATTAAAAATTGTATAAAACTGCTATATATAGAATTTCAGCTTGGTTGAATCGCTGAAAGTACCGGAATTAATTTTCTAGCACGTTGACTGACAATCACGCGCCAGCTCGTGACGTGGTGCCATCTACAAAGAGCCAAACTCGCGTTGGTTTAATATTAATTATTAATTTTAATTTATAATTTAATTTAAATATCATATATATGTGTTAATTAATCCAATTGGAATTTGCATGATAGCCGAGCAGAGACACTCCACATTTTTTTCATTTATAAATTAACTCAAATGTACGTAAATCAGTTGTTTGATAAACTTAGATGATTAAAAATGCGTTGGATTAATTATTCTTGGTTATTCAATGATTAATGGATTTCTTGTGATCTTTATAAATAGTATTTTTATGGAAATAGAAATGATTATTTATTTATTTAATTATTTATAAATTTCCTTCTCGCTAAGAACAATTCGTATGTTTCCCTCGTTTCAAATATTTACATTGAAGGAAATTTTTAATCCATAAATATTAAATATTAACAAGAACATTATTCGTTTATTTTATTTATGTAAATTACATAAAAGATGGTGGAGTTTTCTGTTAATTTAAAAATTATTTATTTGGATATAAAACTAACATTTTTGAAAAAAGCATATTTGATTGCTCTAATGTTAATTTTATATCTAAATAAATAATTTTTAAATTCCCAAAATACATTTGAAAAAAAAAAAAAAAAAAATTTAAAAATACGTCCCTTCTATCGTCGGTCGGTAAAAACGCACACACAAGCCAGATCTGCGGGCATTCTGGTGGCTTTTAATACATCAATAAATAGCATTGAGTTACCACGTCTGTTAACGGATGTTCTGTGCCACAGACAGCCACAGACCATCTAACAGACTGCTAAACTATTGTTCTCGATGAAACAAAGATTTTGGTGTCACAATACGAATGCTGGCAGTAACTAATTGAAAAAAAAATCGGACTTGTGTGTTTGGTCTTTTCAAAGACCAAACACACAACACACACACAAGCCCGATTTTTTATTATATTTTCGAATGCCAGCATAACCAGATGTCGCCAAAACCTTTTTTCACGTAGAACAATAGAGTTTAGGGGGCCTGGTCTGTGCAGTGGTGTAAAAAGGACCGCATGCGAAATGGGTGCACAGTAAAGAAGCACCACACGTTATTTTCAAACTATTAATCGCGAGTTCAGCTCTAAAATAGGAAATTGATATCTTTTTATATTTTTTAAAAATTGAATTGAAAAACTTAAATTCGACGAAAAAATATTATTGGTACATATAAAAAACTATTTAGAATGTTTACATTAAAAATATTTTGGTTTTTTCATATCTTTGAAATAAATTTATAATAATTTTTTGTATAATTTTTCTGAAGGTTTATATATATTACTAATAAACTAGTGGTCACATTCAAAATGTGTAATTTGACCTTTATAGTTAACCTACTAAGATAGACAGATATACAGTTCTAAAAATCTATATCATAAATTATAAATTAATTTTGGAATGTAAAATTTTAATTCATTTCTATTGAAAAAAGTTAGATTTATTAGAAAAAATAATTTTGCTTTGTGCGTGTCATCAAAATTTTCAAAAGTGCCATAGGTTCGCCATCTTTGTATTAGAATAAATAGAGAAAATATATTAGAACACACAAGAAATATGTTTAATTTTTAAATATTTTAATTAATATTGAATTGAATTTTTCACACAATTTCTATACAAAGTGAACCCCGATTTGGAACAACTCCAATAGCGAAACAACTAAACCTATTAGCATTCTCAGTAGACTAAGGCAAAGAAATTCATTGAGCCCTATGCTCTTTAACATGAGACTCTTAATATTATCGAAAATTTATTTGAACATCTTGACTATAAATTTTGGGAAATCATTTTGCCAGTGAATTGTGCTAAGCTAATGACGCGTCCTAATGACGGAATGCGAAGAAGACTTTCAAATTTTCCTGAACAAATTCTATGAAAATTCAGTTCAGTTCAATATTCCAAGTCTAACAAGACAATATGTATGGTGATTGCATAATCTGCTCTTGGGTGTAACTTCCTGAAAGAGTGAGGAGTCGAGGAATATCAAAAAGATGCAAAAATGTTACAACCTTGATGACGGAATATATATTGAAGAAACATTGTGTACGCTTCAAAAACACAAATTATTCTGCAGTGATAGAGCTCAAATTTTAGTACGATTTATAGTCTACATCAAAGATGGTTTTTATCTATTTTTCACATCAGTCACATACCCGCAACCACCGGAAAACAGTATTTTTATCGTTCATCATTTATATGAGAGGGAGAGAGGGTCAAAAAAAATATTAAGTATAAAATATGTCTAATCTTTATTTATTCTCAAATGTATTCAGCCACATTCAGCATTACATATCAATCAAAAAATACAATGTTCACAAAATACATTTTTTTTATACTTAGAGCATTTACAGTCCCATAAAAAACCACACAACACACCACAATCTTTATATATATATGTCTAATATTTAAACAAAGACATTGAAAAATTGTTTTCAATTTTAAAATGTAAAATACAAAAAAAAATTAAAAATAAAATAAATATTTTTTAATTTTAGATTTAATAAATCAAGTAAGTAAATTCTTAGCTGATTAAATTTTAATGATGGAATGATCAGATGATATTTTAACATATTTTAATTTTAAAAAGTGAAAAAATACATAAATATATATAAATATTTTTAATTTATTCATTAAATATATATAAATTCTAATATAAGAATAAATGCCTTCTTGAACGATATGGAATAATTTTATAAATTATTAAAACTTTTATATAAATACATTTCATATTTTTTAAGTGATGTTTTCAAAGTATTTAATTGATTAAGCCTTTGGACTTTCTGAAATGAAAAAAAAAATAATAATAAGTAATTTGTGAATTTAATCATTTTAATTAAATAATTATTAAAAAATATAGGTTAAACTTATATATATATAAAATTTATATTAAATGTCGTATATTTTCAATTTATTATTTTTGGATGTGTAAATCAATTATATAGAATGGGAGTTATTGCGTGTGTTTGATCTATTAATCAAATTTTTAAGTTAGTAATTCTTACAATTAAACTTACCTCTATTTCCAAATTATCCAACAGATCTACAATTGCTTGATTATGTTCATTAATATGGGGTAAACTTTCAACACGCTAAAAAGAGAAAATAAATAAATTTTAATTAATGAAATTTAATAAAATAGAGTAATTTTCAACCTGTATGGTGTGGTTATTATTGTAAAAATTTTATTGTAAGCGATACAAATTCTGATTGAAAAC